>VXAL01019205.1:11966-112070 GCA_013399475.1 Chauna torquata
CGGACCCCTGATCCAGGCTAAAATGTCCAGAAAGCCTTTGGAGAGAACAAGTTCCTGGCTATCAGGTTCTTCTGATCTCTCTCCTCCTTTCATAGGGCTTTGGTTTCAGACTGGACTTGTCCAATGTCTGCTTTACCGCTGCGCGCTCCTAAATGAGTGTCAAGGAGGCGAATATCAAATAGCAGCGAGGTCAAGGCGATTTGGTTAACCGCTGGCTGGGCTGATGGCTTTAAACTTGTGTGGGAGGCTGGGGACGTGGCGGGGGGGGGGGAGGGGAGGGGGGAGGAGGGGGGGCAGAGGGGGAGGAAACCAGGGAGAACAGCAAGCAAAGGGGATGGGGTCTGGGGAGAGATGTGGAGTTTGGACAGCCCCCTAAAAAAGCCGGGGCGGAGGTGATGCAGGGCCATGGGGTTTACTGCTGGTCCCGGCCAGGCTGGGGGTGTCCCCATCCATCGGTGTCCGTGGTTGGGAGCATTTGGACCATTTGGATGGTGTCCGTATTTTGGCTTGATCTCAGGTGTTGGGTCAGTGCATCCCAAATGAGTGGGTGCAGCTGTGGGTGTTCTAAACGCCTGGGTAAGATGCAGGGGGATTCTGTGACAGTAGGGGACACACGGTGGGAAAAATGCAAAGATGTGCCCAAGGAGGTGTGCTTGTGCAAAGATGCCTTAGGGCAGGGCCGGAGGAGAGGGCTGGGTAGCTGGGTGTGGATTTGTGGCCCTGGGGGTGATGCAGGGCACGCGTGTTCTGGAGGGAGAGGGGTTAGGGAGATGCCAGGAGTTTCCGTGCGTAAGTAGGAGAGGGGGCTGCAGGGAGATGTTCGGTGGGGGTATGGCAGCGTGGGGGCAGAGGAGGAGCCCGTGCATGCAGGGAACATACAGGGATGGCTGGAAAGCAGTGAATTTTCCCTACGGCCAAAGCGTGAGCTGTGCACCAGCTGCGGGCGCAGGACGAGCTGTGCACGGACGTGCGGGGATGGGCACTTGCACGAGGGAGGGAGGTGATGGGTGCACGGAGCGAAGACGGGACAAGCTGCGGAGAGTTTCACGTAGGGTGCAGGAGCGTGGGGGTGAGGGACCCACACCGCACGGGCGATGAGCACAGGGCTGTGCAGGGCTGGCTGATTTAGCAATGATTCTGGGGGGCTCTCGCACTTCCAGGTATGGAGCCGGGGTGGGTGGCTCAGTGGGCAGTGCAGGAGCCAACGACATATTTTGCTTTCGCTGTGATAATAGTCTGCTTAAAAAAATAAAAAAATAAAAAAATAAAAAAGAGAATTTCCTGGAAGCGAAAGTTTTCTATTACTGAGGTGGTCAATGAACAGAAAAAATACCGAGGCCTTTTCTAGCCACAGCAGTGACCCCACAGAAGCCCTCCCTTTGCAGCAATCCCATTTCACTCCCGACGTTAGCAGAAGACTCACTCCAGTCCCAGGTAATGTAAAGCCCCTCAGCTGAGTCAAGGCAAACAATCGCCATAGGAAATGTGTGCACAGCCACACACAGCTGAGCAGCGCCAGGGGTTGTAGCTACGAGGGAGGCTGCACTATCTACAACCCTGAGGTGGTTCATCGTGGGTCTGGTTCCCATGCCCTTGACCTACAAGTTGCAGAGCCCAGGAGTGTGAGCTTGGGGTGAGATATTCAGGCGATGCCACCAAGGTCCTCTGTTGAAAGCCATCCTCGCCGTATCACCTGGCTTTCGCATTTAGAGCATGTTATAGAGGAACTGTTTCCTCTTTTTCTTTTTTTTTAATTATTATTTTTTATTCTAATGGTTGTTATTTGCTCAGCATGGGGCTGAGCATTGTGTGGGCATCGGTGCAGAGGCGTGTCCGTATGGAGAGGTGCCTCCTGCGTGTGTTTGGACACGAAGGTGTAGGTTCGTGGGAAGGCGGCGTGCGGGCAGGATGTGCTTGTGCACGTGTGTGAGCACACCAGCGCTTGCTGCACGTACCCCTCTGCGCACACGCCGCACAGCAATATATACATTCCGCATGAGGATCAGAGCTATATGTCTCTCCATCATGCCTGCATGCATCCACATACATACACCCACTAAGGTTGCGTTTCCGGAGACATTCTCAAATAGAGCAGTGTAATTTCTCCGCTGATTTTGATTGACATGCTGTCCCTGGGATCATGTGTTAATCCCTTCTTCACTCAAGCCTTTTCATAACTCATTTCTCTCTGCTAGATGGAGACTCTGATGGTTACCGAGGCAACGATGATAGCACTAAGCCATTTCCCTCTCTGCACGGAGACCATTATTCCGCATGCATAGGCCATTTGCAACAAAGGTCGCCACAAAGTCATCCACAACACAGCACACGTTTATTAAACTTTTATTCTTTTTTTTTTTTTTCCCTCCCCCTAACAGAGAAACTAGCTGGCACGTGTGCAATCGCTCTCTCTCTCTCTCTCCCTCTCTTTTTGGAGATCTTTGTAATATAGGTAATAACAACTGCAGCAGATATTATTGTACCCAAACTATATATCATACAAATCAGGGGCTTAGAGTTCCTGGTCCAGAGAGATCATGCTTAGATGGCGAGGTTTTGCACCAATGATTCCTATTTGCCTTTTGTTCTCCTATCAAATAGTAACTTTAATAGCAGCTGGAGGAAAAAAAACAGCCAACAGCAACAATATGAGAATGGCGCGAGGCGAATACCTGGATGTAAAACCCACATGGAGATTCGCCCTGCAAAACCTCCCAAACACGATTAACTAAATAACAGCCAACAGTGACCGCCCCATCCCCAGGGTGATTTTCTTTTTTTAAGTCCAATTTCTTCGTGGTTCCTTACCTGGGCTTCCTGGCTCTGGATATAAGTTGTATGGGGTCCTTCTGGCGGTGTTGCGAGCTGGTTTAAGGGCATTAAAAGCCAGCTCTGGCTGTAAGAGGACAACATGTGAATGTGCTGATGGAAAGGGCCCCCACTAAGCTCAGGTGCTCCCTCCGCACCAGCGAGTCCCTTCCCAGATGGGGCCACGCTGGTGGATTTGATTTCAGCCCAATCCTTCGCCTCTGGAGACCGAACACGATGCTTGGCTTTGGGCTGGCTTTTAGCGCGCAGCCGTTTTTCCACTGGGACCGGCGCGGAGAAATGCACAAACGCTGTGAGCGGCACCGTGCAGGGGACCCGCGGCCACCCCACCTCGGGTGTCCCCACCGCCCTGCGCTGCCCACGCCAGCATAGGCACCCTAACCCTTTGCTGGGGTGAGGTGGCTTTAGGTACCCGTGTCATTTCACCATGTCTATTTATGCTTTCAAAGAGAATTTTGTCCCCAGTCTCGAGTTCAGCAAATGGAAGGAGAGGTAAAGCATCTTTAATCTGCATGGATTTAGCACCGAACCCGACCTCTACAACTGTCCAAATTCACTGTCTGCTGGCCACCAGCTCCTCTTCTCTCAGTGCCTTGAACAGAAGACATTTATCACCTCTTTCCAGCCCTGTTTTAAGGCAGCTAAACATCTCTGGAGGCTTACACTTGCAACCTCATGGCACCAGAAACCCCCACGCCCCTGCGAGGGGTTTTGCAGCCGCAGCGCCTGCTGGCTGCGGGGAAGGGTGAGGGCTGGGCGCCTGCTCGGACAGTCCTCAACATCAGGGCTGCTGTGGATGTGAAAGAGGAGGAGAAGATGGCCCGTGGTGATAAGGTCACGGGAAAATGCTAAGGTGCCTCCTACTCTTCTCTGTCCAGACAGCTCCAGCACCAGTCCGGGATCTTATCTCTCTGTATTGCTGCACCTCTTTGGCCTCCCTCCTACAGTGTCCTGCTCAGCTTCGTGCAAAACACACTCCTAATTGCACTGACCTGGCCCAAAGCTCTGATCCCATCTTCCCTCTCCAGCTCCTGTCACTGGTTTCACTGGTTTTATCACCTATTTCATTTGAATTTTGGTGCCGCCTCTTCAAAGCTATAGGCAGAGGTTGGATCAGCCCCAAGTCCTCCAAGATTTCTCCTTTTATTTTTAGATTACTTTAGGAATTAAAAAGAATTATTTAAAAATAACAGCCTTTATGCATTCAGTGTCTTCTCTTGGATGCGTGGAGGCAATGAAGTGCCTGGAAAGGCCACTTGTCCACATGAATCCAACTTCTGCAAGTGCATAAAGCCCTAAGTGTGGAGATCCACCTAGAGGAAAACATCTCCCAAGAGCAAACCATCACTTTGAGACAATTGCAGGTTCCAAACCAGGCCACATGCTTGTTTACAAAGTTCCCATTTTGCAAGATATTTCAAACAATCGGAGACAAGTGGGAGTTGGGGTTAAACCTCCCGATCTGTCATGTATCTGAAGAATCGCTTTCCCACTACGTTTCAACCACTGCAGAGGAGGGCGAAACGTCGCTGGTCCAGCCGACACACGACAGCGTGGTTTACGGCGTGGGGCAAAGCAAATCCTCCGCTAACACAGTGATTTAGCAGAGTTGTTTGGAGAAAGCAGGAGCTCTGGACCCTTGGTGGTTGGTGTCCAAGACCGGCTGTGTCCACCCCTTCGACTGCAGATGATGGTGAGCAGGAGCCAGGTATGGTCCATCAGGGGGACATTATGATGGGGGGACCCAAGACGGATTGATCCTGCAGACAAGGTCTTGCTGCCAGGAAGACGCACCACCTCGTGGCACATCACACCGTATTCCCAAACAACATCTGACCTTTCTAAATAAACACTCATTTCCTTTTCACCATCCCCTGCACCACCCAGCTTCCTGCTGCTGCTCTGGCACAGCTCCTTCCATGGAAATTCTCCATCTTGCCTGGCCTGATACTGAAAAAAGGTGGAAAAAATATATTTCTTATGATTTCTGCTTATATTGAGCTCTTTCAGGTCACACAGGGATGCCTGAAGCCAGGAAGCACACAGGGATATTTGCTCGCTATGTAGCTCTGGGATGGTGCTGGGACTTTTGAGCGAAGCATGGCAGGTATTTCCGAGCCCCCTGCACTAATTGATGGGCTCTCTATATATCATGCCAGATAAAGGGCTCTTGTGCAGTAAATGCTGATGTTTAGAACATCCTGATAGTGTTTTGTTAACAAGAAGATAACGGGAGAGCAAGATACGTTTGTTTAGCTGCCTATAGATAAACCCAATAGGGTCTTTGTTAAGTTTTCATGACTGATGGCAGGTACTAAATGCGATAAATAATACACCAGATCCTGATTGGAGCTACTGTAGTACAAATTATAACCCACGGCACTGACCTGTGAGGGGGACAGAGGGGTTGAGGGCTACCAGAGTGAAGACCTGGGGTTATTTTTGGTGGTGGCTCCTTGTTTCTGAAGCAGCAGCGGTCTGCTATGGCTTTCTACCATTGCTGCAAAGTGGCACCCACCAGAAAAGCGAGGGAGGAAAAAGACATCGGCAACAAGGTGCTTGCGGAAGGAGGGAAGAATAGCAGCTGTAAAAACTGATGGGGAGAGGATGTCCGTGCACATCCCCAGTCTAAAACCGGTGGTAACCTCTTCTCCAGGGCTCTTCACCAGCTCATCCAGGATGGGATGCCCCTAGCCAGGGAAAGGGTCTGCTCCCATGGAGGGGTGAGCAAGGCCATGCCGTGCAAACACGTCCGGCAGCTCCGAGCATCGCCCTCCTTCTCCCCTCACCCCAGGAGCAGCTGAGTCAAGGCAGCATCCACCTCCCTCCCCTCGTTCTCCTTCACCAGGGTGCTTATTAGCATTTTTCCCAAAACAACCCGCTAATTGCAAGGCAGGTCGCTGCCAGCCCTCTTACAAAAGCAGGACTTGTTATTGAGAGGCGACGCGGTCGCCCCGTCGTCCCTGAGTCACGGCGATGGGGAGGAGGAGAGGGGCACGGCCGTGGGGTCTGCCCAGCTCTGCCCGCAACGCTCCCCGCTGACACCCAAGGGTGTCCGCACCGAAACGCCAGCCTACGACGAGGCCAAGGCTGGCTTGAAGCCGATGACAAATTACCAGCAGGGGGAGAGGTGCTCGGCAGAGGCTCGCCAAAGCCTACGGTTGCAAAACCCAGCGAGGTTTGGAAGTGAGGCCATGAAACAACAAAACTCCTTTCAGCTGTTGAAAGGGATTATAATTATGGCACTATCTCCGGTGTGATCTTCCCCTAAAAGTCAGTAATTTGCTCTGATTTTTTTTTGTTTTATTCTTCTCGTCTCTTTTAGGAGAGGGCTGGAGGAGATTGCAGGAACTGCACCGCGGTGATGCTAAAAGCCTCCGTGACGCCCAGGTTGGCACCTTCCTGATGCATCCCACCCAGTGAGGGGATAAGGAAGGCTCCAGCCTTGGCTCCCTTGCTAAAAACCTCTCAGATGCTGGGTGTCTTGGCTGTTTTTCTGACAGAGGTGAGATCACCTGGGCTTCACTCTGCATCTTCCCTCCAGACAGTTGCGTGCTGGCTGCGTGCGTGCATGGACATGGGGTTCCCGTTGGAAAGGCAATGCTGATGCGAGGCTCTGGTTGAGTAACCCAGCTCTCAGAAGATGACTGGCCTGGAAACAATGCAGGGAAAAAGAAAGGGGGGATTAAGCAAATGTTCATAGTTTTTTTTTTTTTACCCCTTTAGTTTTTCTAATCATCAATAGCAATGGCCAGAGCATGCCTGTTCCCATCTTCTGACCAGCCCTGTTTTCGCAAGGGCAGCTGTAGAATTTGGCAGTAGATAAACCTACTCCTGGCATTTATGCTCTGAGCCCGGATTATCAAATCTCGCTCCTTTCCAGCTGTGGGTTCTCCCCAAGTGGAAATATTAAAAGAGGAGGGAGAGCTTATATCCAAGTCTGGGCTATAAACACTTAAATATGCAAAGCTTGAAAACTTATGGATGGAGTAGAAACTCTCCCCATAACTGGTTGGGAAGATGTGCTTGGACCTGGAGTTTCCATTGCGAGAGCCTCTGCGGTGTGGGACTCACCTTGCGCTCCTGAGCGAGCTCTCGGCCCTGGCATCAGAGCCGGCCAAGAGCGATGGAGAGATGTAAATGAAAAGCGAGTGGGTCTTCCTGAGAAATCTTTGAACACAAATCCAAAAAACGAATGTGTTTTCTTCTAATTAGGAGTGTTCGTTATATCTCATGGTGATCTACAAAACAAGCCACATGCCAGTTATTGTTGGTACAAGCACAACAATTCTGACTGTGGGAAAAAAATATTTCCAGGCATGCAGGACACAAAATGTACTAAAGGCATTTTAATGACACTTTAATTAATCTCTAGGCATACATTAAACACAGAATATCTAAAAAGGTGTGTATGTGTGTGGGGGGTAATAACGAAAGTTAGGACTCAAATCAAAAGATGCTTTAGTACCTGCAAAAGCTATTAAATATAATTATATTCATTTCAAATATCCCCACGCACAAAAAATGGTAAACTGGAACGAAGGTTGCAAGCAAATGTCAGTAAATCAAGGCTTAAAAAAATATATATATATGAAAAGAATGCTGTGATTATCATACGAACAAAAACAAACCTGAATATATTTAGAGTTAAGGTGAGACTTAAAAAAAGAAATCCAAAGAAGCTAGGTGTGGAAAATTACAGTGGAGGCAGCTAAACGACCTCAACCTGGAGATGCTGTGCAGTATCACTGGGAAAGAACAAACAAATGTGGATTTAGAAACATCTTATCCTGACCTAGGACCACAGAATTGGAAATGCCTTTCTCAGATGTCTGCTGGCTGACAGAGTCTATTGCAACCAGTTGGGAGACTCTCATTTCCAGTTTGCTCACCAGACCACAGTCCTGTCTACACATACACCCATGACAAAGCACCCGGGGTTTCTGCAGAGTCGCTTCTTTTGGTTCAAGAATAAAAGAACCTGATTTTATCCAAAATCACCAGGTCCTGTCCAATTCTTGCAAGGGTTTTGCTGAGGTCACCTTCATTATATCCCAGTTATGGTTGGGAGGAGCGTCAAGCACCCTTGAGGGGAGCCAACGTACAGGTATCGCCCCGTGCTTTTGGTTTGGAAGGACCTTGCAGAGGGATCCTGACTTCTGCATGTCTATTATGTGGAGATCTTGGCAAATGAGCCCTTTTTGGGGATAAAAACTCAAAGTAAGCTGGTGCTCCCAGTGATAGGTTCATATAAAGGTGCCTGGAAAAGTACCTGGAGAGGTACCCAAGGAGGAACGAGGCCCAGAGGTGCATTTTGCAAAACATGTCACTATTAAAGCATGGATTAGCTGTTAGAAGAGACCTGAAGCTTAGAAAGCAGAACAAAGCTTTCCTTCTTGCGTTGTCAAGTGACTCTTCTCCTGGTCGTGGTGCAGGCACTGCCTGTCTTGGCCTCGGATGGCTCTGGCACTTGCATCGTCTGCTTGGTGTTGAGTGGTACCAGGAGCTTGGAAGTGCATGTTTCCCACTTAGCTTTGCCCCTGACATGCTCTGTGACCTGGCACAAATCACTTCGTCACCCTGCTTCAGTCTCACTGTTTGTAATGCCAACATAAAACAAATCCATCCTTGTTCTCAGCAAGTGATTGACTCTAGTGGGAGCCCATGTTTCTCCAAGCACATCTGATGGTAACTACCACAGCTTCCAAGTCCTTCAGCCATTAAAATAATACCCATGCTGAATGGTTATTTGTTTTTATTACCCTCAACCAGTGACTTTTGGGAACATCCACCCATCTGCTTTGCCCAAACGCATGCAGGAGTAGGCATGGCATGGCAGGACATGTTGCACTGTGATGACAAAAATTGACTAGATGTTTCAGAAGATCCCCTTACATCCTAAATTCCTACAAAGAGTGGTCAATTTTCTTCCCTGGCTGATAAGCGTGTTGCCAGCAGGGAAGAGGCAGGTTGCTATCTGTCAGGGTCTGATCTCCAGCAGCTCCCATGCTCCTGGACACTGGAGGTGTGGAAGGTGTACCACCAGCAGATGACAACAGCAGTTGTCTTGCACGGAGGGAGAATGTGCAGTGTCAGACGAGTAAAAGTGAGGGACCCACTGCAAGCAGCACGACACTTCTGATTGAGATAAGGATAACTCAAAACAGAGATAAACAGCTCAATTACTAAGTCCTTGCAGAAAATTAGAGCACCTTGGGGAAGGCAATGCCAAGAGCATGCTCAGCTCTCAGATTATTTTGCAATGGGTGCATCCAAGGCTGGTTTCATACCAGAAGTCCAAGTAATACCATTTGGTAAGTGTTAACTCCATGACCAGCATATATGATCCAGCAGCAAGAAGAAAAACAAAGACATGATGGAGCTCTGCAGCCATTTAAGCATGGCTTTGGTAAACAAAGCTGGTATAATACTCACAGGAGCCTCAGGCACGGGCTAAGGCACTGGCTCCTCCCTCCACCCACCTGCACACTGGATGACTTGTACAAAACTTAGCCTAGTGGGAGCCCCAGCAATCAACCCGGTCCCCCCACATCTGTCCACCACCCTCCTTCCACAAGACCAAACCAACACGCTTGGCTGTGCTTGTAAACACAGCCGGACCATCAACCAAGGCCAACTGAAAATTAGGAGTCAGGCGGGCATCCCGAGATCTGTGGCTTGTTAAAAGCCCGGGGAACTTTTTCCAGCGAGCTGGTAGAGCACAGCTTTGCCAACATGGGCACCTGGGTGTGGGAAGAATGCTGGCAGGGCGATGAACTCATTAAGGTGGAGCTCTGTCACCACCTCCCGAAGGAATCCGAGATGAGTCCATCGCGCCACTGTACCCTTGTGCAACCGAGTGTAGGAAGGATCAGTCACTAGAGCTCAGCGCTCCCCTGCTCTACATGCCGAAGTCAACGCCACCAGGAGAAATAAGAGCCCTTTCCATGTAAGCAAACTGATCTGGCTGATATCGAGTGACTCATTAACGGCTTACAAAACCTAAGTAGACCATAGCGTTGCTCTCTAGTAGTGGGAACTTCTCAGCTTGAAAGGGGCATTTGATACCTGCCAAAAGCTCACCTCGGGCCTAACCATGGTTAGTAATAGCAGATCTGCCCTTGGAGGTGTTTGCAAAAAGTTACAAGCTGCACCTGTTTTAACCCTGAGTAATTCATTTTTTTCAATATCCTGGGCACAGAGATGAGCTGGACCTGCACTGGTAAATGATGAACTCCAAAGCCTGCAGTGCAGATGATGAAGGGTGAAGATGGAATTGAGCAGTCCTTCAGCTGGACAAATACATTTACTCAAACTGTGTGTTTTCTCAGTAGCTCCTAACATTTCACTCTCTGCGTTCCCCTCCACCCTTTTCCCATCCAAGCCCTCAACAGAGTGAAAATAGCCCATGATAATTAGATTTATTTGAGACAAAGGAATCTCATTTTCTATATGCGATTCTTCCTTAGCAGAAGACACACTAAAAAAAATAGGTCCATGGTCTTAATGGTACGTAAGAATCTGCCCAGGTGTGGAGAAAATACTCGAACTGCTAAAAAGGTCACTGCCATGTATACAGAGAACGGCTGAAATTTTGCCACCAGCAAAAGGGATTATGCAGGAACAACTTGTTTCTCCTGTGCTGTTGCCACCACAACACTAAAGAGGGAAAAGGCACTGCAGGATCCGAGCTCTGGTTTCATCACATAGCCATGGTACCTTGTGCGCTATGGGTGGAGGAACAAATAGACTTCGGATTTACTCCTTTCAAAACATATTTGTTTTAGCAACTGCTGATCTAGAGGCTACACAGAAGGGACAAACTTGTCACCAGCTGCCTTCAGCCTGCTGCTGCTGAGCACACTTCTGTTGTCCATGGCCTAGACGAATACTTGTTTGAAAGGAGAGGTATACACATTGTCTTCATGATAGCTAAATAGTCATCTTAAAACCATCTGAACTGGAGTTGCTGAGCAAAAATGGTCCACCCTTCTGGACCCCATAGGTCATGTAGCCAAACCTTCCAGAAACACAAAGTGCGGAGAATCAAAGGGAGCGGGATCCTCTTCCAAAGGAGGTGGTAGGTGGGAGATGCTTTTCCCCAAGTCTGAAGAACACAAGAGTTTTGCAAAATGGATTCCCTGTGGTCTGAGTAAATAGAGTCTGAAAATAGGTTAAGCTGATGGACTGTGATAGTTGCTTGAGCTCATGGCTTTGCCATGTTTGCCATGAAACCTCCAGGTAGACTTAAAATCCCAGACAGGATACACAAGACACCTGAAGTTTAGCTTCAGTTAATCTGAAAGACCTTTCTCCATTGTAAACTGGCCATCAAGCCAGAGCACCTCCAAAGGACTCTGTCACTGGTTCAGCTCAAGATTTTGCATAGCCCATGGTTAAATTCCCTGAATAGCTTCTCACGTATTAGATAGCCACACCTCCAGTGGCATCCTCAGCACAAAACTGCTGAACGTACTTTGGGAAATTCTTTTTTTGTCAGGCCAGAGCAACTCTGAACCCAAAGAAATGCAACTGGGAGAGGTGAAGGGATATGACGCTGCGAATCCAGCCTTTTAGAAAGCGAGTGGCACTAAGAGTCGATGGCCGAGCTGGGATATTAGATACTGAGGCAAAGGCCTGGATTTTGGGGTTGACTGAGCATCTGTCTTTGCAGAAAATATAGAGAACAACAGCATCACTTCATTCTCAGCATCTTAATACCTGCCAGCTCCTAGCACTAACCCAGGCATTTCACAGCCCACAAAGCCCGGAGAAGGCAGCTATTGTATTAATTATGAGAAGTATTGTGGTGTTCCCAGAGTAATTCTAAGCAAGAAGCTGTTTCTCAGATAAATCCCACCAGATATCCTTGGAAGCAAAAAAAGAACCAGTAGGAGCAAAATAAGGTCTCGATGTGAACCCAGCCAGGCTCCAAATCAGCCGATGAGAAGAAGGTTGGATTCATGTTGGAAAACTTGTTGGAAGAGAGTCAAGTAGAACTTGCAAAGCCAAGGGACATGTCTGGTTCATAGATGGTTTCCAGCACCCAACTTCAATGAAAACCCAAGTGCAGAAGTGCAGAGAAAGGCTCAATAGAGGAGCAGGTTCAGGGACAAACCCTGCACTGCGGGAGCTCCCAATAGCTCTGTTGTGTCCACCGAGCGACGGGAGCGACTAGTGATTTAACCCGTGGGAAGGTCCGGGCTGTCTTTACAAGCTCCACTTCAGCCTGGGTCCAAGGCTGAAGCAGAGCTGCCAGAGCAGGTAACGTTATCCTGCTCCTGCAGATGGAAACTGGGACACGCACGGATCCTGTGCCCAAGCCCTCCAATAAAGCCACCCAGAGCTGAAAACTGCATCCGAGTTTCCTGCTAACAAGAGTGCATTTCTCCCTTTGAATACGTGCAATGGTTATCTTGTGGGGTACAAAACCTTCGAGCAGATGTATACACCTAATGCAACTATTCTCAAGAACTTAGAAAAGTGCTGTAATGACAACTCAATTAAAAATAAGCAATTGCACACAATTCCCTGCCCCTATTTCCCAATTTGTTTCTGCATAAGGAAAAAAAAATATATAGTGATGGTACCTGAGCTGACTCCCACGGAACTTAGATGCCATATTTTAAAAAGCTGCAGCAAATAGTGCCCAGTCCCAGACTGGTGGAGGGATCAGCTTGGTCACAGGAACAACTTGATTTCTCCTGAGCAGAGCGAGAGCAGTTCGCAGCTGGGCACCGAAGGTCTCCTGCATGCAGCTGGGCAGTGACCGCGCCAGGGGCCCTGGGGGACACCAGGGTGGCAGGCAGGTGACACCCCATCATGCCCGTCATTAGTCCTGCATCAAGCAAATGACGGGCGTCAAAGCTCCTGAAGCACAGTCGGTCATCAAAACCCCGCTGGCTTAGGGAGGAATTGAAAGGCGAGAGTTTCCAATTTATGAAACAAATTCCTGCTTGTGACAGATGGTTAAACCTAAACTTCTGTAGGTGTTTTTTTTAAGTTTCTTTCTCCCTTGTTTAGGCAATAAAATTATCTAAGTATTATTGCTAATTGTTTCTAGTTTTTTTTTTTTTCTTTTTTTAATCTGTTGGAAGTCCTGATGGAAACGCTGACGTTGAGAACACAACAGGGATCTGTGTATTCATTAAAATTGCTTTCTCCTTGTGTTTAGAAAAATAAATACATGGAAGATCTTCCACCTATCTTAGGTTTAGCTGACATTTTGCTGGTTGAAAAACTGTTGGGCAGCTGGCCGGGCCGGCCGCACGTCCCAGGGAACGCACATCGCCGTTGGCTGCAGTAGCTTGCATTTAAACGCATCTGCTCGCATCAGCCAGGTAGGAGCTGTTCGCCGGCCACAAATCTCCCATTACAGCGTCCTCTGCCATACTGCACACAGGGATTAATAGCAGCTTTCTACTTTTTAGGTTAGAGCTGATCCAAGAGTCCCCAGAAGAAAGGGAGAGATTCCTAAATAGCATGACTGACAAGACTGTGAAGAGGGAGTTTATTCAGAGCATTATCTAACTCATTCTCCGACGAAGGAAACTCATCTACTTTTGAGACTTAAACTTCTAAAGAAAACTGCTACGATCTAAAGAGATTGGCCATAAAACTATTTGTATTGAAAACTTAGCCAGCACGCCTTTAGTGAACTTCATTCATTAACATTCTTCCTGGCAAGGTTTCCATATCTCAGCGTTCATTTTATACTTTAATTTGGTTAGTAGGTCTTTGTTTAATCGTCCTATTGAAAGGAGAACAAAGAAGGTTTAGGTGATACAGTGAAGTAATACACTATATTTTATCTCTGGAAAGCCCAGACAAAGTCAGCCGGCTCTGATACCCTCTGACGCATTTTTTTTTTTTTTCCTAGGACATTTGGAATCACAAATCAGTCGTGGAGCATAAAGATCCTCACTGTACTGAGCTGCGGACACCTTCAGAAGAGAAACACCTTGTCAAGCAGAGAAATTATGCTTTGAGCACGACACACAGCCCCAAAGGAAGATTATCTCCAGAAAAGTGCATCTCCATTACTCCGGGGACGGATGTTCTGCATTTATACCTCTGCCCTCCAATAACATCAGTAGTCAAGATAGTTTTTTCCATTTCTGGGCTTTTTGCTTACCGTCTCGATATTAACATCATAGATTTTTCTGGGTGCAAAACTCACTAACAGTTGGTGATTTTGCTCAACGACTAACATGCTTTGCAGCGAGGATCTGGCATTGCCACTTTCTCCAGCAACCTGTGGGTAGAGGCTGCCCTATGGACGACTTAAAAACTAGACAGGATAATAAAAAAGTCTTGTTTCATGACAGATGTAGCTGCTCCCTATCCCCGAAGCTGGTGGTGGAGCGTGAGCGGGGAGCTCCTCCGCCGCTGTAAGCTGACACAGCTCCAACTGACTCCCAACTGACTCCAGATAAAAATCTGGCCCTAGAGTAAAGGCAGGATTCAACAAGCGTTTCTCACGGAATAGATTTTGCACTGTTTTCTGGACTATTCCCTACCAATACTGGCTGCACCACTTAAATCCACTCCATACTGCGCATCAGTAACGGGGAGAGTTGTATCTGCCTTCTCTGTGTGAACACCTTGGCTGCGAGCCGTCTTCTTCTCACTGAAAACTCCTAATTCTTCACTTTCTAAACTTTCAAGCAGCTCTGTTCACGGACTTCCATCTGACTGTGAAAAGAGACGCTTTCCAGAGGCAGTGCTCACATCCTCTTTGACAAAGCTGTCTTCCAAGACAGCGAAAACGCTCAGGTCCCTGATGCTCTTCCATAAAACCAATGAGCAAAGCAACCCTCAAACACCCCAAGTGCCCTCCTCTCATGGAAGAAGGCTGCAGTAGGCCAAAACCCAAATCATAATTGGATTCAGAGGAACAGAAACGCCCGAACATAAAATCAGTGAACAATGGAAACAGCCCTGATTCCGGCAGAGCTTATACAAATGGAAAGGAAATAAAACCTGTGAAGTTATTGAAAAAATACAAACACCTTGGTCTTTTTTCCGGGGAAGGAAGGTCCATACCCCACAGCTGCTCGGAGGGTAACTATTTTTGGAAGCTGATTATTCTTTTATGCCCCCGATTCCTGGTCTACACCAGTGTAAGTGAAAGGGGAGTCAGGCTCTTCACGGCTGCTGACCGAGGCTGCTTCGAACCGATGACCCAGAGGTGAAAGGCCCCTTCTCCTGTTACTAATCCCATGAGCCACACAAGCCTCCTGAGAATGATTCTTTGGTTTTATTACCACCAAGGTCATTTATAAAATCATAAAACCCAGGGTAGGAAACCAATCCGGTGGCAGCAATGCACAAGCATTCACAGAAATCTCCGGCCTGCAGTGGAAACGGCAAAAGTTCTGCCCATCTTCCACGGCACCTTGAATAATTCAGTCGATTAAATGTGAGAAGTTGTGATTAACTGAGCGGAGGAGGAAATGGATAAACAACTTACCAAAAGCTAGTTCTTTATTATTGCAACCAGAAATGACCAAAGACTGTATATTTTGTACGTCTGCATATTACATGTGGAGAAAAACAAGAATCAGGTTTGAAACATTCAACAATTTGAAATAAAAAAATATCAAACCCAAGAACTTTCTTGACTAACGCACTGACTGGTAATTAGCAGGGACAGAATATAAATGAGGTGGCTTTGAACAAAGAAGGTAACAGTGCACTTTTAATAAACCAATTTCATCCATATCTCCACTGATTTGCAATTTAACAGTTATATCAGCAAAGCCTCATTTCCCTAACTAGACTGCTACTTTTAAAAACATGACTAATTCATTCACATTAATATCAATTTGGATGCATTTAAAAAATAACCCCTAATATCTGTGCAACAGGTTAAAGGGCTCAGATGTTTCTCACTGAACAGTCTGAAGTAGAAATATCCCCAAAATTAAGCAATGAAGTCTAAATGCTCCCTTATGGGTTCAGAAAGAAAAGATGTAGTATTTTTTTTCAGGTCTATTCTTATATTTTATTTATCTCTGAGATCCACTGAACTACAATATCTAATACTGCTTTTTTTTTTTTTTTCCAACTGCAATGTCCCCCCCTCATTTAAAATACAACTCATATTCACTTTATTGGTCTTTCCAAGGGGATACACCAAGCAGCATTAACGTGTCTTCTCGCCTTAACGGCATCTGGCATCTCCTCCACCTAAACATGAACCTGACCATTTTGGCAAACTCACTACCACTTGTCAAAAAAAAAAAAAACAAAAAAAAAACAACCTGAGCTCCAGCTACAGATTACCACACTGGAGCTACCATTAAAAGTGCAGAGCCCCTGGCCTAAGCCCTCAATTCAGAAGGCATTTAAGCACATGTATAACTAAGTGTGGGAACAGTCTCCTTGAAGGCAATAGGATTACTCACTCCTTAAGAAGTTACCACATGTTTAAGTATCTGAATTGAGGCCTAATTATGGTGCTGGTTGACTTCTCGTGTGTGCACCACTGGGGCAGATCTCGCCAATCCCTTAAAGCCACAAGGGCAAGCATGTGTTACACGGGCTTTTAATAGCTGCTAGGTTTGTCTTCTCAGGCAAACAAAAATAAAAATCCTCATGCCCTAAAAAATAAAAAGGTATTTTATAAATATCAGGTATTTACACGTGTGAAACTCTTTTAATGTGAAGTGTTTTTACACACCCATGAAATGTACAAGCAATGAAACGGTACATTGACAAAGACTAAAAAACAAAACCAAAGTATAAAATATATTACAGGTCCACCAAAATAAATTCACACAGAAGAAAAAAATCGACACAATAGAAATTTTTTTTTTAAAAAATAGAAGATATATCACAAAAGCTTGAACATGTTTATTTTATGTTAGTACTAAAAATCAAGGAAAAAAGCTTCATATATTCTTGTCACAAAAATATTTACCAGCCACTTTTTATTTCCATATTATGATTATCTGGCTCAGCAGGAGTAGAGGCTGAACTGCATCCAGACTACAGAAATCATTCCAGAAGGTCTCCTCAGTTTACAACTTACTGCAATTTACATTTTCTTTTCTTTTCCTCTCAGCACCTTACTGCAAAGGTTCCAGAGGAATTCAAAACAAATCGAGAAAGAATAGGACAGATATCTGTATTTACAACATTCATCTTTGTTGCTGCCGAGCCACAGGAGTGGGAGCGGTACCATTAACTACTGAAGTCTTCATATCGCTCTGTGCAAAAATTTCCCTCGGTAGGTGAAAGACAGCATCAGAATGTATCAAAATCCAACCCCCCAGGCTCGTACAGCCTGAAAAACGCAACAGCCCCCAGTGGACAACAGATCCTTGCCCCTGATTCACTCCAGAGTCAAAACCATACCACCCGGTGATGGAGGGTGAGACGCGAGCACACCGCATCCCTCTGCGACGGAGCCAGGGCAGAAGTGCTGAAGCGACCGCATGACTTAAATCCACGGCAAAGTCTTCAGTGTGCTCTGTGCTTCCTCTTCTTGTGTTTTTTATCTTTCTTTTTGTTGGCACACTTTGAGCAGAACCACTGGATCTCTTCTGGGGGTGCAGTCGTAATCCCGACGCAAGGCCTGTGGAGGACAGGAAAATATCGTGTCATCTCAGTGTAGTAATGTTACTTTTATTTCTTACCCACATAAATTAAACTTTTCAGTGGGAGACAGAATCTGGTCTTCCGCATGCCCCCCCCCCACCTCCAAATTAGTATAGCAATTATATCATCACTGTATTGATGAACACAATGATGTAGGAAATGTAAAATAAACTTGCTTTGAAACAAAAAAAAAATATAGAAAGGACGCTCAGATAAGAAATCATTTTAATAGAAAATATGACCACACTTTCAGGTATAATAGGCTAGATTTAAAATAATTTCAAATGCTTCTTTAATATGTCTACAAAAAACCTTATGATTTTATGTAGCTGTTAAAAAAAAGCCTAAAAAGTGATTAATTCCCTCGAACCCTTTGTAAGAGCTGACATTTATATTACTGTTCATACAATGCTTCATAACTTGAAATGTCTATCTGTATACACTGTGCTCATAATCCTATGCTTCTTACAAAATTACCGGACTCAGCCATATTTCCTAGTCGTTTCAAAAACAACTGTTATCACCAATCCTCATTAATTAAAGTAACACTCCTCCACAGTTTAAAATCTGCTTCTTCAAATTCCAGAGAAACAGAGATAAAAGTATCTTCCAGATTATTAAATTGGACACAGCAAAGCCATTCAAATATTCTCAGCCTCATGAACGAAAAAAAAAAAGAAAATAAAAAAAAGGGTTTTAATAACATAGCCACAACCAGCCAGGGAACGGCAGAACAGGATGGATGAGAACAACTTACCAGTGATACCAATCATCGCAGTCATCACAACCTATCATTGGACTGCCATCATCTGGCTTGTTACAGCCAGGACAGATCCAGATCTGGTTACCCCATTCGTCTCGGATCTGGTGCAAAGAAAAGGAAAGTTAGCTGGTTTTCAGGGTAAGCAAGCAGCATAATCAACATTAAAAAAAAAAGAAAAAAGGAAAAAACAAGTTAGTTGTGTATCCAACAAAAATCTTCCATGGTCATTGTTCTTATTTACAAATTCTCTCATCCTAAGTGCTCAGCATTATGTTTTGATTTTTTCTATACTGTATTGATGGCAAAAGCATGTGTTTTTCTGTATTGTCCTGTAAACCAGCAAAGCCAGTTATACCACCCGCCCTGCGCACAGCCATTCACATACAGCAGCCAGGCTTAGCAACACAATTCCTTCTCTGTCTATACTATCAAGACCAGAAGACTCACTTTTTAAAATCTACGCTGTTAATGGCGAGAACGAGCTACGGCAGGCTCCTGCGTAAGATAACAGTCTTATATGCATGTAAAATATACAGTGCAACATGTATATGTTGCTTTATTACTTATTAGCCAAAGTCTTCAACTCAACTAGCTGATAAGATCAGGATATAAAAAAAGTTGTTACTGAGTAACTTTCCATTCCCCTTATGACATTTATGTCACAGTACAATTTACTAAAGGGTAAATGAAACAAGAGAGGCAGATCATTTACAGTATTAGGCAGCTGCTTACTGGGTTTATCATATTCAGAGTTTTATGATTTTTTTTTAATGTTTATACCCTGCTAGAGCCATATTTGTATTTTTAAATTTCAAGTGCTTTCTTTAACAGTTCTTTGGTAAAAACATACACGAAAAATGTTACAAAGTCCATCCAAAGAAGTGCAAATTAACACTGTAAAATACAAAATGTCTGGGGTATTACCCTGATTTCATCATTCCTTTATGGAGATTTGCACATTACAACCCAATCTCAAAAATATGAACTGTTTTGTTCTCAGCTTTTGTGCATTAGTGCAGTTACACATACCTAAGACAATAACTTTTTGCTATCTGCACAGCTTACAAATGTGATATTAAAAAGCAGTAGATGAAAATCCCCAAGTGTTCTTAGGGAAAAAAAAAAAAAAAAGCCACTACACGGTGGCCTGTACATCTTACACCACTGCCAGAAAAATCAATAGGAATATACCAAAGCTGCAACCAACGCATCACTCTTGACTGACTCCTCTTAAAGCCCAGAATTTTTGTGTGATCTAAAATTAGAAAATAAAAAGCCCAGGAATATTAAGCAGGGAACAATCCCTTCCCAACAGCAACACGCAGTAGGCAATGTCATATGATGAACTGGATTTTAAAGCTTATTGATTGTAATGATCGTTCCTATCTACACGCCTGCTCTCTCATCTGCGGGCACTGACGTTTGGCAGGTGCCCCATCTGGGTGCTGCCGGCTTTAGGCACCGGCGGTGACACCTACAAGGAACGCTGCCTGACACTGCCCCATCAGAAGATAGACAGCCTAACTTTTCCAAACCTACTTTTTCAGGGGGGATGCTTTTCTGCAGAATGCCTGTCTCAGGCTTTCAGAAGATTACGGGCTGGAGAAGGGCAGGGTGGTCTATAACCACTGAAACCTCTCTGTGTTCGTTAAACAAGAACTTGGGCTGTTGAATGAGGATGTCAAAATATCGCGTAACTTTTTGTTCCTTAATGAGCCCAGGGTCGGGGAAGGAGGGACAGTATGTGATTGCCGAATGCTATTTTAGTACAAACCATTTAGAGTTAATGATCAGAACACTTACTGAGATGCTATCCTGCAGGGAGATCCCACATCATAACTTTTTTTTTTTTTTTTTTAAACTATAACATCATGCTTTGTCCTTCCCTGCAGAAGGGAGTCATGTACCTCTGTCACGCTGGCTCCAATCTTATCTCTAGAAGAGCTTTCCCATGCGACCTTGGGAAAGCCATTGCCATTTCATCATTCTGTGTCCTGGATTCTCTTCATACAAGGGACTAATAATTATTCCCTTCTTCTCCAACCTCTCTCTCAGCTTTTTCACTTAGGAACTTCTCACATCAGAAGTCTCTCTGCCTGCATACATACTTGGACCCTAATAAAGTAAAACCCTGGTTTCAACTACAATGTTATAAAAGAAAAAACAAATAACCTGGAGCCATACTGAGTATGGTTCTCTGAATTCTCCCTACGGTGCTAAGAGTGTTACCACTGAAGTACCAGCCTTAGGAAATGTGATAGGTTTTCTTTCTTTAAACTACCATCATGTCTAAATTATTTGACTTTAATGTCTACTGATGAAAACTGGATGTAGCACAATATTTTGAAAATGTGTCTCTCCTAGGGTGAATTTCAAAGCTCCTGGACACTACTGTAACATATAAGAGTGACACCACATTTACGCTGTGACAAAGAAGGTGAGGATACATATTCTCATATGCAGAGCCTGTGTGAGGTAGTCGAGTACTGTAACCAACACTGGAGTGAAATGTAGCAGCTGTTTAAATAAGAGACCAGTAACACGATACAACAGTTTAAGTCGAGCAGGGAAGAGCACCTTCTCCATTAGAAACAGCAGGGTAGATTTACACTAGGAATCATTATAAAAACAGGAATTTAAAAAAAAAAAAAGAAAAATCATGCACACGTTGCAATTAAAGTACAGAAAACTCTGTAATAAAAGCAAGTTTCAAGTGTTCCAAATGGTGAGATTCTTAAACCGGTACCCGCTATAGATACGCAAGGTGTCGCCATCCAAGCTGGAACTTCGCCAGGACAGGGAGGATAACAACACTGCTGCTATTGTTGGTGGCATCTGCTGCTCTTCAGTGATCAGAAATGGTAGGACTTCCATCTTACATTGGATCTAGAGCAGAAATTTTCCATAGCAAAACAAACCTAGTCCTGCCCACAGTTGTGCCCATGCTCTTTTAGAGAACGTAGTTCCTGCACCTTGTTGTACAGGAGACTTTTCTAAAGGAATGAAGAAGTCTTAATGCTACCAGAGAGAGGCCAAGTTCAGAGCAAATGTCGAACAGACTGATGAACTATCTGAACACAAACTGAACTGAACACAAACAGACTGAACACAAACATTTGCAATTTCTGTATGTTGAGGAAACCAGAATAGAGAATAGTGTACTCTGCACATCTCAAATGAGTGCTAAGTCAGATTCTTGATGTTGTATGAGGGTTTTGTACTTTACCTGACTGACAGCAAAATCTATGGCAAGTTTGACACTTGAGGTTTCAATTCAGCACTTATGTAAGCATCTATAAAAAAATCTCCACCTCCGAAAATATATGCTCTACCTTAGGTGAAAATACCAAGTAGGATATAACTGGACTTGTTAGAAATTTAAATGTTGGGCTGGGAACACAGAAAAAAATCAGCCCAAGTAATAGGGTTTTAATTATTAACCCCTCAAATCAAGTGCAGGGAAGCAAGGGAGTAGCTTAGTAGACAGCAACACCACAAGTCCAGTACCATCAGTTTGAGATGATGATTCACCATGAAGCTCAGCAACTCAGAAGATGAATGCCACTGGCACTGGGACAACACATCGCAGTATGCGTTACCTACCACGTAAGTACTGACAGTCTCGGTCACCACGCTCCTAACAGGCGCTTTGGAGCCTCCAGCTGCAGAGACTGCTGGAGACGGCGGTGGAAGCAGGACCGGCGAGACAGTAGGCTGTGGAGGAGGAGGAGCTGGAGCTGGAGGAGGGGTGACATGAACAGGAGCTGGTACCGGTGATGGCACAGGTGGAGGTGTTTTGGGGCGGCTCGCAGGAGTAGCAGGTTTGGCCTCTGGGGCTGGCACCACTTTGCTGATGACTCTATAGGCCAAAAAATGAGAATCGTTAAGAGTTGATGGGAAAGAAAGCAACGATCGATCACTGAGTAGATATAAAGAAAATATAGTGCAGCTAATTCACATCACCCTTAAGTCAGCAAAGAGGCTGTTTCAAGGCAGCACAAGGACGGCTCTCACTGCTACATCTATCCATTCACAGACCCTGACTACTGGACAGGATAAAGTACAGAGCTATTACAAAGTGAATGTCAGGACAGCCTGAACCACTCTATAGCTCGCTGTCATATAAATATTCTCTGTGGCTTTACTAAACCTTGTTTCGTTAAGTTTTATTACATTAGCTCAATTTGTGGGAAATACTAGAAAGGAAAGTTAATCAGCTGTGAACAGCACTGATTTTAATCTTCAAACTGCGAGACGATACCATCCTCTTAAGATTCTACATTAGGGGGTTCTGCAAATATTTGCTAGTTTGGTATTTCTTTCCTCAAATGTTTATGAAATCAGCAGTAGATCTAGTCAGGACAAATAAATGACGCACACTATATACTCAGCAGTTAAAATATTGCTACTTACTCGAGTAGCTGAAGTAGACAGGATGTAGCTCTAGTAAATACACAGTATAGAATAATCTTGCCCAGGAAGGGGGATACATGGAGGACCCAATATTTATTAACCAATGTTGATACATAGTGTTATTGATGTGCATGCATTTTAACAGACAAGACAGACATGGCCCTTACTATAAGACTCTAGATTAGAAACATAAGGAGAAGGAAAAGGACTTTTTATAAAACAAAACAGAAAAACCCCAAACAAAACACGGGATAGGACTATTTGTTTTTACCACATTTTGGTAAATCATTTAACTTATTTATATTTGAATGGTAACTGTGGGAGTACAATTAATTTGTAAAGGGACTGTAGGAAGAAGGAAAATTAAAGAAAGGTTAGACATTCCAGAGAGGACGACATCTTAAGAAAGCAAAAAAAAAAAAAAAAAAATGGTGACATTGGTAGGAAAACCAGGATGAAAATCAAGTTGGAACAACTCCTGAGAACCAGCGGAGGAAAGTCCAGCTCCACTGTCAATGGGAATTTTACAAGGAACTTAAGAGTTTTCTGCAACTCACTTATATTCAAAAGACAGTATCGATAGGATCAGAGACATTGTCTGCAATTCAAGTCAAAAATCTAAGCCATCATTTGAGAAAGAGTTCAAACTACTTGATATTTGAAGCTTGGCTGAGATAATAGTGTTTTTCTCCCCACATATGCCACTTGCACTACTAAATCAGAACTATGGCAAATAATAGGAAAAAGAGAGTGAAAAGACAGAGCGATGGGTTTGAGATTCTTGACTAGTCTGCCAACTGTATCACCACACCTACCTTCTGACAGCTCATATAAGTGACTATTGGAGGAAAACTAAAACCAAAGAAGTTTAGAAACTTAGAGCAGAGCAGAATCTAAAAGCTGTTAGATGATTTCCCTGGCCATCCCCTACATTGAAGACATTCATACCACTTCATGTTCTAGCGATTGCTTCAGGTACCTGATTTGGGAGCTCAGGCTCTTCATATGTGTCAGTAAGGTGCTAGACTGTGAGACAAAACACTACTCCTAACTCATCGCCTGTGAGTTACAGAAGGAAGGAGGTCCTACTGTCGCGTCATCTGGGGAGCAACCTACACATCTACTCCAGCACGCTTTCTCCTGTTAGTGGGGTACATCTGAAAAGCCACTGTTATCTCCCACCAAGAAAGTTTTCGCTTCGGCTCTTGAATGTCTGAGATGCATTTCTGGTTCAATGAAAATCTTAGCGCGTGGCTCACTGGGGCTCCTTTCAGACTGTCCACTCTGGCTCTGATGCTTCTTTTGTGCTTCTTCCTTCCTTCTACTGTTCCCAAAGCTGAATGCCTAAGACCTTGGGTGGTGGCAATGCTCCCTCCCATGGCTTGCAAAGTCACCCTTGTGACTTGCAAGCCACCTCTTAATAACAAAACTCTTGGCAATAATAAAAGAGAGGAGAGGGACAGAGAACAAAATATTTGGCTCAGCAGAAGCCATTTGTACGGTTTCAAACATCATTATTTCTTCTTTTCCCACCCCCACTTCTACCCCTCTTCAAGTAAACAAAACCCTGCTATGAGTTCTTCAAGGAGTCAACCGTTCCCTAGTCTGGACTAGCAAATGTATTAGCTAACAGGATTTTAAACACAACTTTGCACACAATGTAAACAGTTTAAAAGAAGTATTAGCTAATACAATTTGAATAAGAGTGACCATGCCCAGTTAATGTATTAAATTAAATTACAGAGTTTTCTGGTCAAGATAAAGCCAGGTTCTCCTCCTGAACAGGGTCTTTGAAAGTCACTCTGCTAATAACTGCAGAAATTGTATGGAACACCACGAATGAAATCTTCCAAAACTACAAATATTCATTAGCGGGTGACACACACTCATTGATTGGCTGGTTTGCTTGAGGAATGTAATTAAGACATGTTCAGTATATAGGGCAGCTTGTTTATCTTGATTTTTAGAGCTCAGTTATCAAAAGAGGAGATCGGCATTTTGGAGCACGCTTGGGCCTACCACTCCCTTGGGCTAATAAAGCTCTGAGACTTCAGACTCCGGAGTGGAGAAATGAATGGCTTTGTGCTACACCATTAGAGGTGATGGAGTAATCTCAGAGAGGGTGGTTGGGCATGTCCTCCTTCCTGAAAAAGGGGCTGCATACATGGCAAAACGGAGGTGGGGAGAAATCAAAGGGAAATAGCAGTCCCACGACTAATAATTAATGTTACTTCAGACTTGGAGAGAAACCTGATATCAAAACAGTATGTAAATGATGGCAAGATTTATGAGATCTATTTTATAGACAAGAAAAGTGAGGCAAAGAGCACACTGCAAGTAGGCGGTACTCACTACAGCAAAGCTTCGATCTTCCTGCTGCCGAGGTCCATGCTAGGATTTGAACTGCACATTTGGGCATCACCATACCTATTTCACTACATTCTTTCCCAAATGTGCTTCTCCTATGCTTCCAAAATCAGGGCGTGTATGTTATAAGTCTGTAAGTACAATACTAAATAAGATTAAATTTCACCTCCTTTCCCCTCCTCATCGTCCAAAGTCCATAAACTCCAAAACTGAGGCTGGATTAATATTTTTTTGCAGTAGTCAAACAAAAATGAACATCAAACACCATCAATACACTCATAGTCCCAAGATGAGAACTACCCTTCTCTGCAGGCTGCTTGCCTGGCAATGTATCACATGCATATTCTACACTGAAAGATAAGAATCAAAGCTGTTTTTGAATCAAAATAGTTCCCCCAGAATGAAGAGGTGTGAGAAAACCCTTGGAATAGATGTGGTAACAAGAGCCTCCATAAATCATAACTAAAGGCTACCACTCCCTTTTGAAAAAACAGAATTAGTGCAAATGCTGTGTATCTAGTTGTGCCCAACCTAAACTCTCTTTGGATTTCTCCTTAAATGCTAACAGGAAATGTATTTCTTATAGAACCTCAGTGTATTTATAATTGAACACATGTATCGATAATATGTTTAAAATAAACTTCTTCACAATTGGTAGAGTTAATGAAATCCCATTTTTGTCACTACTCCGGGGCAATCGCTCCGTTCACATAGACAGATCCAAACAGGATGAAAACAGTGTCAGCTTGCAAGCAAAGTGCAAATTCTACCAGGATCTTTAGTATCGTGACAGGTCGGTCAGTTTATAATCGCCTCTAATTGGCATAAGCTGTAACATGCTACATCTGGAGCAAAATGAGGCTCCAAGGTGTGAAATAATTTCCTATCTTTGGAAGTAATTTATCTGATTTCGTTCAGATCCTGAAAGCCCCATTGACTGCTTCATATAAACAGAGGGAAAAGACGTGCACCGAAAGGAAATGGCTTTTCAAAAATAGGATATGAGCCAGAGAGCTGAATGACTGCTAGGGGTGATGTGCTCCAAAAATTGCTGTATCAGTACTGAGAAAGGTCTGGTCAAGAATCTCAGTGATCTTCGTTTCTCGGAGGTAGAGCTCCTTAGAAACCATTTCACATAGGTTCTGCCTAAAAGAGCAACAACATTTTGAAAGACCTAATTCTTTTCCAAACCCATGACCAATTTTAAGCAAGGAGTGGAAGCCAAAGGGTCTTTGTAAGCAGGAAAACATCACCATCAGCTACACCGACATAATTAAAACTAGCACAACTGCCACTCACATTATTATAGGTGATATTTTTACCTATTAGTGTTGATACTCCCTTATTGATACAAGTTCCTTAATGCTAGAAAGCGAAGTGGTGTAACTGTTTTAATTATTGAGAAATCTCACATTTGTAACTGAGATTGTTCCACCAGAAAAAAAGTGAAATACTCTAAGACCTATGGGCAAAAGTGTTAAAAAACACCCAGGGGAATTAGGAACATTTCCATATGGTTTAGATTCCTCACAGATTAGAGGTGATTTTGAAAATTTTATTCCAACCCTGGAGTAGAATCAGTGTAATTTAAGCTCTGTAATGTAAGCTAATACCCATATTACTTTTAGAAAGGGAAATTTAGTTTTTATCTCTTATGCCCTGCTGAATATTTTATTCCGTGCAAACAAGTCGTATTGGCAAACAGAGGCTCCACAAATACGTGCTATGACCAGCTCGTGTGTTCGCAGAGTGCCAAAATGCATCAAACCTCCAGCCAAGCCCCTAGCAATTTTGCAAGTGAAAAGACTTTAATACTTAAACTTGAAATAATAATAAAAATGTACTTTCATGTGATTAATTGCTTGCAATGTGATATTCTTCTCTATCTATGAACACTGTTCCAAGATACCATCCATTTCTGTGGACGCTGCCTGGCCTAACACAGGTGGCACAGGGTCCATGGAAGTGTGTGGAGTTTTGACGGTGCACATGGAGCTCAACAGCTCATTCTCCATTTCATCACTACAGCAAAACCCCGCAAACATCACTTCCTGGACAAATGAGTCTAGCAATTTCACAGGCATCGTGTCACCTAATCCCATTCACAAGTTTATTGAGCTTCATCTTAAAACCAGTTAATCTTTTTGTCCCCACTATTACCCTGTTTCAGGATCTCGCCGCTCTGGTGGCACAGAAACCTCTTCTAATTTCAGCCTCCATTCATAGCCAATTAATTCCCATTTGTTTTTGTGCCAACATCGTTCCTTAGCTTAAATAGCTTTCTCCCTCCACAATGTTTACTTGCCTGATGTATTTGTAGCCAGCAATCATATCCCCTCTTCACATGCTAGACTAAACACACAAAGTTGTTCTCCTCTCCTGTCATAACATAGGCTCCTCTGTGCTCACCCTAACAGTGCTCCGAGCCCTCCTTTGCACCTGCTCTCTACAATTCGTTGTTCCTGAACACAAGCAGTGTTCAAGAATTGAATATAACATTTTAGATGAAATATCAACAGGATCTCGTATGACGGCTCAGACACTTGACTATCTCTGCTAAAATTACCACTTGCAATGCATCCTATGGTCACACTTGTGTTACGTTGGCAACTCTGTCATTCTACTGTCAGCTCATGATCCCGTGCGCACTTAATTCACCTACTGTAGTGATACGCCTACTCACCAGCTCTTTACTTCTGGCTGAAGTTTCTCTTGGTAGTCTTCAAATGCAAAGCCTTAACTACAATTTTTCTTTCACTGAATTAAAAAGGATTTTGCCCTTCTATTCAAGGGGATTCTTTTCTTTCCAGACAATCATCAGATCCTCAGTTGTACTGACACGGTCCTTCAACCTCATTGACAAAAAATGGCATCAGTGCTCTACCTTCTACGGTGACTACGTTTTTAATGAAATTATTAAATCAGACCAGGTCTGAAACACATCCTTGAGCATGTTCACTAGTAACCTCCTCTCTGGTTAGATAAGCTCTCTTATTACTCTCAGTTGCTATCTTCCTTTGAGCTAGTTCCTTACTACTGAACAGTTCCTCTACTAATCCCTGCCTTTGTCAGCTTCACATTGACAGCATTAAATATTTTCCTAAAATCCAAGGAGCTCGGATTTGCCGTCTTTCATTCATCCATAAGAGAGCATCCCTTCTCCTGACGGTAGAACAGCTGTCAATTTTATTCCAGCCACGCACATATGAGTGTCCCAGCTCTTCTCCACTGCAGCTGAGACGTTCCCTTGGAGGGGAAGCTACTCAGCAATTGCTTCTTCATGGACCGCAAGACTGAAAAAAAATTGCTCTGCAGTGGGAGGTGGAGGCAGTCACTCCACGCATTGGTGGTGGAAACAGGTACCTGAGATGCATGGCAAAAAATCAGCCCTTCCCAGCCACATCTCTCACAGGGCCTGCCAACTGCATCATGCTAAGCTAGAAAATCAGTTGTTTCATCAGATTGATATCAAAGATTGATATCAAGCTGGTTTAGTATGGTTTACTTGCATTTTGTATTTTATTTCATTTATTTCCAAGCCTTTAATTAGCTCTTCCTCCAAAATTTGTTCTGTAATTATACGTATTGCTGTCATCAGGTATCTAGATCACTTTCTCTTTCTTTCCTTCTTCAGCACTTCTATTATCTCTTTCGTGTTATCTATTAAAATAGATTTAACCAACATTGAATTTTAAAATCAAACTAAAACTAAATGTATTCAAAAATTACTTGTCACTGAGTCTGCACATGCATAAGCCAGCTACTTTGTAACTTGAGAGGAAGATTATCCCATTCCTTAACGTCAGTGTGCAAATGTCCCTATATTCTGCTTCTTGATCCATTGTGGTTAACTTTCACCACTGTCAGCCTACTGCCATCATCCCTCTTGTCCTAGTTCTCATTAAAGGGGAGAACGACCAGCGATAAGGTGACCAGCAGTAAGATCCCAGGGAACGGCATGGAGCTGCAACAGGGGAGGTTCAGGCTGGGTGTTAGGAAAAGGTTCTTCAACAAGAGGGTGGGGGGGAACTGGCACAGGCTCCCCAGGGCAGTGGTCACAGCACCGAGCCTGCCGGAGTTCAAAAAGCGTTTGGACAACGCTCTCAGACGTATGGTGTGATTTTTTTGAGCTCCTGATTTTGGAGCCAGGAGTTGGACTCGATGATCCTTGTGGGTCCCTTCCAACTCAGGATATTCTGTGATTCTGTTCTTGGCTCATACTTGCATTATCCTACACCTCCTCCCTGCCTTCACTTCCATGGTCCTCTCTTCCTTTCCTATTTGCTCAATATCCTTTGCAACATTTAATTCAGCTTGACTTCTGGCAAGCCTGACTTCATGTCCACAGCTTTTTGCATTGAAAACATAAACTCTTTGCTAACAGACTTTTTCTGATAGAGGTATGATGCTTATTCCCAAGACCCGTTTTGAAGGAGTTACTGATACATTTCACTCTGTAGTCACCTCCTGCAAGTCCCCCCTTTCCACAGGCAGAAATCACCACTTTTGAATCCATTAGGTCTTCAGTCCAGCTGACTTTTCCAGCTATCTCCTTTGGTTTATGGGCATTTGCACTCTTGAAATTGAATTACAGGTTTTCTACTGTTTATTTTTCCATTACTTTAAATGAAACAGAGTTCTGTCCTTGGTCTCCACCCTCTGTATCTGTTACACCAGGTTGTTTCTTCCAACAACCACAAACGCCTTTCTGCCAATGACTCCCACATCTCCCTCCTATTCTTTCTCACCATCCTGACTTACAGCTCTGGATGGTTCATCACCAGTCTGACAAAACAAAACTGAGCTGGTAGCGTGGCGTCTTGGTATCTTTCATCTTCTTTTCTCTCTTATCATCAATAACAAGCTGCTCAGAGCTCCGATGGGAAAACCACCTAGCATTATCCCCTTGTGCCGAGCTCTCAACAGCAAAACCAGAAGCTGGTAAAACATGTTTATGCCAATGAGCTCTTTGAAAACTTTTTCTTACGTGTTCACTGCAAACTGCCCTTTATTGTCATTTGTTCTGGGAAATGTTATGGGATGCGTGATATAGAAGTTTGCTTATAAACCAGGTCTAAATCTACCCTCTTTAATGGGAACCAGGGCAGAATACAAAATTTCATTAACTACTAGGAAATTATGTCAGCATGGGTTTAGAAACCTCTAAAATGGTAATTTCCAGCTTGTTACTGAGACATACTTTTGTAAGAACCATGCACGCTGGCCAGTCCTGAACTTGCAGGCTCTGAGCTACTGCTCGGTTACTCAGAGGACATCCTTACTAAATTCAGGTAGGACCATCTTTTTCTCTTGTGTCTATGGAAGGGAACTTCTCCGTGGACCTCTTGTCCACATCCAGCTCTGAGGAACTAAAATATGAATTCTTTGATGTACGTAGTTTATTCATTTTGGTTTAAAAAAGTTCAATAAAAAGAAGCACCTCTATCAAGGGCAAGAACAAATCAGTACCCATCTCCTGCAGTAATCTTCTGTCAAGGCAAACCCTATTTTTTAAATAAATACCCATCTGCCTTTCTATTCTTTCGCACGTATTTGATCAGTTTACGTTGTGCTTTGTAACTAGCTGCTCATGCCCATTTACAAAAGCAATTCGCTTATGTGTCTAAACCTGCCTGAAGGATTTTTTTTTTTTTTTAAATTGTGGTATACAGTATACAATTTTTTACTCTTGAGCAATACTCAGAAAAATCAAAGAATCTCACAGTGAGTTGTTTTGTTTTCTAATGACTCAAGCATTTTTATGGATTCACTTTTGGAGTCATCACCCGATGTGGCCAGCAGCAAAATGAAAATTTGCCACAGCCTACCAGCTACCATAAACAGGATGAATAATTAGTTGGGGTAGCTTCTGTAAATAAATAAATAAATAAAGAAAGAAAGAAAGAAAGAAAGAAAGAAAGAAAGAAAGAAAGAAAGAAAGAAAGAAAGAGAAAGAAAGGAAAAAGCTAAAGACTAAATCTTGAGTGTGAGTTGGAAATAACTCAAGGAAGAAGAAAACTATTCTAAATCAACTTTAGAAATACAAACTGATTATTTACTTGTTTCGGTAAAAGGGATATGATATTCTTCATTTTTTTCATGTAAAAGCTGCAATCCTGCAGCAAGAGAGGGGCTGGGGAACCTCCACCGCAGTGAACAGGACTTTTACATGGATACAACACCACACATGGGGATTTCACTGCAGGATTGGGGCCAATATGTTACACTCAAAAAGAACAACCATGAAAGGGATATGAATCATACCCAAAACAGTACCTCCATTAAAATGCATATCCATTCAGAATTTAAAAAGGCATTGAAAAATCTGTCCTCCAGCTCTTACAATTTAATGATTATAGAACAGAAAAATGCGGGCCTGTATACACACACACAAACACACATACAGAGATTTATGAGAGCAGCAAAGATCACTGGAATTCCTGAAGCACACCTCTGCAGCCTTGGAGAGGAGCAAGATCATTTTTCATTACTCTGCCTCCTCACTTAGGTGGTCTATTGATCATATCAAAAATGATTTAACCATTACAGACTCTTTTCTGTCTTACAGAAAAAGCTGGATTGACACCCAGAGCGTTAATTCTGATAACACACAGTTAACACAGTCTTTCACTGCTAAGTGCTACACTGTAAAATAATTGGGATACCCATTAGTACTGCAATAAACAGAGACTTTTGCTGCCTGGACTCTATTGTTTAATTTTCCCAAACAGTGGTTTACCCTTCTACATTTTTCTCCCTGAAGTATCACTTTTTTCCTCCTATTTAATTCCACAGTAAGTTCTCCTCCAGAGCTTTCTGTTGAATAAGCAACGTCTCGCAGGGTAACCAACACCGCCCACAGCTGTGTCCCACAATAGCCCCATGCTGCTTGCATTACGTCTTTTGGAAGATTTGGTCACGGTGCCTTAACTGCTACAAACACTGCTCTTATTCATAAAAACGTGCGGAAGGAGGGGCTTCCAGTAGGATTCCTTTACCTGTTTCCCCACCACAAAACAGTGAAATAAATGGAATGGGTCATGAGCTACTTGGTCGGTAATGCAAACCTATGGCTTGACAAGTCAATAAAAAGCCAATCCTTCCTTCCCTAGCCACACACAGGGAGCCAAGGCTAGAGGCAAACAATTTGGATATGCCTACAAAGGGAGTTTAATGAACCCCATTATTCAACTATTGTGGGCAAACACTATGAAGACAGTAATCTAAATTATCAACGTTTGAATGGCTCTCTGATAAATAGCAACCAAAGTTCAAAAGTTTCTTCACCAGGTCTTGTTTATCCGTAAGAGAACAATCCTATTAAAAATGAAGGCTCATGAATACCCACCAAAGATGATACTGTAATAATTAGATGCCTTCTTGAAAACTACATAGGGCAGAATTCTAGTTTAACTGAAGCTAAAAGCAAAGTCCTATCTTAGATATCTAGCTTTTTTCACAGCTCCCAGAGTGTTTGAATACTTCCCAAAAAATGCATATTCATGTTACAACAGCAATTACAGATCCCCAGTGAACTCTGGGGAATACCAACATAGTCCTTGCCTAATTTCTCATCTTCAACCAGGTCAACAAAAAGTGTATCCACGGAACTACTAACATCTCTTCTCTTCCCCTTTGGTGCCCTTACCTTTTTTAAGCCTGATTTTGCGTGTGCATAGTGTTCCCAAGAAAATTTAATCGCCAGAGAATTTGCAGTTCAATTCTTCTGTAGATTAAGCTTGTTGCAGACAGGAGATCCGTATTTTAGGCATGTGTTTTTGAAGACTCTTACCCTATGGTGGCACTCTGCTGCAGGTTAGATGATAAAGTTCTACATAATTTCAAAAAGCACGAATAAAGAACTATTTGACTGGAATTCTGTTGCCCAGCTGTGACTGCACTTAAAATAATCAATTCTTGACCAAGTAGTACTGATGACCCAAGCCATGAATTTATGAAAAATAAACACCTCCAGCAGTCCAGCTGTGTTTCAGGTAGGGTTGTGGCTTCAGAATCATGCCATTTCCTCAAGCTGCATTTTCCTTCAGGCATTCACTTTGTCAGACACAAGCCATTTTGCCAACTTACAAAAATACGTGTTATGAGCACCTTAGTGTGGTGGAAGTCCTTAGACAGTCAGTCCCAGAAACTCAGCATAATAAAACAGAAAGCAACAGGACAGGCTCCCCTCTTAGTCCCAGAAAGATACTTCTGGGTCACCAATTTTACACAGAGAGATTGCATCTAGTGGTCGCAAAATAATTGGGTCTATATTGCCACTTGGCTTTGAGATGCCCTACAAAGGATGCCAGTTAGTTATGCTGGTGGTTTTTGTCATGGGCATATCATGCCGTTCAGTGAGCCTCCAAAAGAACGTAAGTTAGGCCTTGGACTGATAATATCCTAGCAAGCGATAAAAAGCTTTAGTGGAGTCAATTAAATATCTGGATAAAAAACTTCTCTCTCTTAATCCTTTTAGGATTTTATTTTAAAATCCACAGGTTATTTAATATACATTTTTATAGACACACAGGCACACATATCTTAGCATATGTGCAATTTTTGTGGAGAAGGTCACATATCTACTCACTTTAAAAATATGCAAGACAAGCAGCAATTTTATTAGAGCAGCAGGTCAGATTTACAAGTTAAACACTGTTAAAATACCTACCTTTCCCCTACTCCTGTCTGTTTTCCAGGTTCCCTGCTGATGGCAGGGAACATGCCATCAATGCAGTAAGAGTCTGGAGCAAAAGCCTGACATTTTAAGATAAAGTTCAGAGACCTGATTTCACAAATATGTACATATATATACGCACACATACATCCTGTTCTAAAGTCACAGAAGCACTGAAACATTGACCAACGAGCGGCACTCTGCTTTGTGGTCTGTCATTAGTGTTAGAAACCATGTGTTTTTTCTTAAAAACTGTATTTAAATGTAGAACTTATCTGTTTCAAAAATTACAGCATACGGTTTTGCTGAAGTTTACATCAACTGTGGTAGTAAGTGGAATGTCAGCACCTCGTCAATAGATATGCTTTTTAAAAACTTATGGGTATGAAATTCATGTGTGTGAAAGTTTTTTAAAACTTGTGTATATGAAATGTGATTTATGCTTAGGAAAAATAACTAGACAAAAAGAAACCATGATGCAACCAAATAAAAGTATTAAATTCTGCTCATCATTTGCAGATGATTTAAAATTCAAAAGTCTATAGTAGCTTTGTGCTTTTTAATTTTTTTTTTTTTAAAGATAACATCTCTAGTTCCTTCCTATACTAACTCAGTTAGCAATCTTCTACCCTGATAACACTGGAGTGGAAAAAAAAACAGTGAAAAACCCTTCCAACATATCATTCAAATCATATCTAAAAAGGTGGTCATAAATATTTCAGAACCCAAGCAAACTAATAAGAGCTAGACCCATTAAGGATAAGATCTTTTACAACAAATTAAATAAAACAATTTATTGAAGCCTGGACTTGAGATAAACTAGATTTACTAGCTGACCTTTTATTCATTTAAAGAACAAAATTAGCTCTAATTGCATTAGAATGGAATCCAGTAAATTTCTTCTAATGTGGCATCCATGCAAGTATTGCTGTAATTGTTTACAACTAAGATGGAAATGCTTTGATTATAATCTACTTTATTCTTGTTTTACTGTGCAGTTAAAACACTTCCAAAAAACACTAAAGTGTAACAGTTTTTCCAGTATTGGTCTTTCCATCCTTCAGCAACAGCTACATTTTCATGTCTATTAAGCTAATGTTATTAATAGCCATCTCTTTTGAACCGATGTGTGTTGGAAGAATATTTGCACACTGGACAAGCTCGATTGTCCAATATGTACTCGTATGCACAGAAACAATAACAGAGTTCTCTGCCGCAGCCAGCATTGCTTTGTATGCTGGTCCATGCAGAGGAGCTGAGAAGCAAAATGACAGGAAATTGTTTGCTCCGCTGCAAAGGCGTTTTCCTCAGCACTGCTGCATTATTTGAGTAAACTTGTGCTGCCATCATTGTGCTGTATTTATGGGGAGATCTGAACTTTCATTTTAAGTGCCATCAAATCTGACATACTTCCTTCAGATACCTGAAATTAGGAAGAATTTCTTCATGGAGAGGGTGATTAGGCACTGAACAGGCTGCGCAGGGACGTGGTGGAGTCCCCATCCCAGGAGGTATTTAAGAGATGTGTGGATGTGGCACCAAGGGACATGGTTTAGAGGTGGACTTGGTAGTGTTAAGTGATGGTTGGACTTGATGATCTTATGGTCTTTTCCAACCTAACTGATTCTATGATTCTACGAAATACTTTGTGGCCTCACCAAGATCTGCAAGTACTTCCATTAAAGAATGTTTTGCATGAAGTTCCCCAAAACAAACCAACTCCCAACTGAATAGGTATTTAAGTACCTCCCAAACCCTCCCAGCAGCTCTTCTAACAGAGGAAACTGAAATAACTCATTAGTCCATCTAGTTTTTAACTCATCAATTTCTATCAATCCCAAAAAAACTTTTCTGACACCTTTCCACGGCCATTCATGGTAATTTCAAATAATCTCATGCTAGTAAAAACTCCAGAGACATCTTAAATCGACACACAACAATTCCACCTGACAATTACCTGATATTCAGAACTTCATTAACAACACAGAAGAAACATAAGTTCAACTTTCCCTTAACGTAACATATTACAAAAGCGAAGCTTGTGTTTCTGTCTCTTATGAGCTATGTAAAAGGCTGACGAACTTGTTGTGGTCTTGCAACTAAAAACTTTAAATCCAGGTAGCAAAGACTTCTGGAATTACTTCAGCAGTCCATGCCACACATGTAATACTTTGTCTCAGAGCCACACCAGTCCTTCTTATAATGATCACTACATGTGAAAATTAAAATATGCTCTGAGTCCAGGCTGAATATTAATTGCACAGGATGAAAGCAATCTAAATAATCTAATAATTTAAAAATATTATTTAGAGTAGGACAGCTCCCCTGCAAGCCCTGCTGCATTAGACACTAGATCAACACACAACATTAAACAGTTCCCAGACACAGAGCCACATGGTACAAACTGTGTTTCCTTGTGCAACAGCAAATTTCTTCCAGGATTTTGCCTTGGAAAACTATGACAAATCCTAAAAGCTTTTGCAAAGCTCCAAAAATTCTTGTTTGCCATCAGTCGGAAGGTGTAACTGGGTGACACAGCCAATATGGTAGGCATAGAGGGGAGATATTTAAGGTAGGAAAGGGAAAGGAGTACGCAATTAGAGATGGAATACTAAGGACTGAAGCCTCCTTTGGTTATGCAGCCTAAAGCAGTATCAAGGACAAGTGTCAAGTGGAGAAGATGGAGTTCCCCTCCTACGCCCAGTACCGATGCTGCCCAACCACTTTTTAGCACTGTCTATCAGCTGACTCCAGAACTCCTCCACCCCTGAAGATCTCAGCCTTGCTGTTTAATTCTCCCCTACTTTGTTAAGAAACTTTGAGCTAAGTCATCTTTTGTGTCCTCCATCCTGAAGTCAGGGTTTAAATTCTAGGATCTCTAGGATCTGCCACACTAAGGATCACATCAACAGCGGTCCTTAGATGCAGGTCTATCAAGGTGCCAATAAAGATGCATATAAGAAACTGGGATAGAAGCAAGTTTCCCAAAAGGCTAAAAACCGAGATGTCAGTATCTCTGACCAGGCTGGTAGAGCTGAAGATGATGTGCCCATACGATTGGCAGGAAGCAGATAAAGTCTGGTCTGTTTTCAAAATGTGTATGGGTGTGAGAAAGATTGGGGTGAGATAAGAGGGGAAGCAAAATCAACTTTTTTGTGCTAAAATATGGCTTCAGAACTATAACCTAGAAGTTCTGCCTTGAAAATATGACTTTTTTTTTTTTTTTTCCTGATATAAACACTTCTACAATCCTTGAATAGAAGAGTTTGAAGCATCCATAGCTCCTCAAGATGGAAAATGGATTTTCAGGCTTTAAATGGACAGTCTGTCCAGCTGTGCATGTTTAAGTCACGTGCAGCAGGACAGACAACTGTTCTGAGAAAGCAGGAGCTGTCATACAATCTGAGGCACAGAAATTTTAGATCACTTTCAAATATTGTGAAAGGAAGAAAACGAGAACAGCAAGAAGCCCTGATATTTGGGGTGGTGTCCCATCAAAACCAAGAAGTCCCATAGCAACTTCAAACCCATATATATCACAGTTAGCAACCAGGCTGGAGAGGGGGATAGCACAGCAGAGAAAACCAGAATAACTACCAAAGATGCTACTCAACTTATTAAGCAGGAAAATTAGTGGTTAGGGGATTTAGTTCAGAATGGCCGTAAACAAGAAGCAACTAGATTAGCAATATTTAATGGGATGAATGGAAAGGAAAAATCTGTTTGGTGCTCATGTTTACTATCAGACATGAAAGTATAGTCTATGCAATTAAAAACAACATATTGAAAAACCTGATTTAAAAAAAAAAACAACAACAAACTTTCACACACAAGACAGGAGTAGCCTATAAAGCCCAGTGACGCCTGGTTTCCCCAGTCTCTAGCCACCTGCTTACACTGTATGATCTGAGGACAGAGATCTTCCTATTTATGGTTCTCCAGTACTAAGTAACTATTATTTGTACAACAGCACCCAATAATTAGGGAGCTAATGAACAAACATTTAAAATGTGTTAGGTACAGTCAGGAATAATCATCAACGTTTATAATAAAACAGATTTATAAAGGCATTTCAGTTGTTATGTTTTAAAACATAAAACAACTGTTAGCTGAAGTGCATTATGAAACTTAGCTGTAGGTTACACTAGGGATACCTATCCGTTATGGACGCCTGACTAAACGTCACTGGAGGTAGCATATGAGTCTAGGCGGAGACTTGTAATCTTGACTGGGAAACGCAGCAGGATAGATGGAAGGTGATGGGCTCCACTTGGAGGGTAGAACAAAAAGGGAAAAATGTCTAAAAAGTTTCTATTGGTAAGCGGTCTGCTTGATTTTTTGTTAGAATGGTCAAAAGATGTCATAGCTGTATGAATATCATTTGCCACTAATTTTTAACTGTTTCCCACTGAAAGTAAGAGCTACCGCATGTGACAGATGATGAACTGTGTTAAGCATACACCTTGTAGATGGCTTTTTTTGTACTTACATCTTGTCTTGGCCTGCACCCACTCTTAATGTCAGACGAGGAATAACCGGTGATGGAGCTGGAACAACAGGTTCCACCTTTATCTGTATAAGGGAACACAATCACCAATCAAAGACTGTAAAGAGACTCCCAAAGAATATTAATTACATGAAAGCACTGATAGAGTTAACCAAACGGAGTGTACTGGCTTAATGAGACAGACGTGTGACAGACCGATCACTGTTCTCTCATACTTCGTGCTGTAGCGTGGACGGTCACTGTTTGCTGGGAGCTCCCAGCCACAGCAAACCACAAATACAAATTCTAGACTAAAAAGTCAAGTTGAAATTTCATTGTATTTGTAACAGCTCACACACAAGTCTTACTGATTTAGTTTTTATCTAGAGAGACAAAAAAAAAATTCAATATGTTTCTAAACAATGACATGAAATGCTTTGACCTTAGTGCTCAAATTTGACAGGTGTTTGCACTTTTTTTCTGAGATTTAAATTCAAGCAATTATTACCCAGATTCATCACATAAATGTACCGTGACACTCTTTAATGAAAATTAGACACAGAGGAAGCAAATAAACCTCAAGCACCAACACTGAGTACTTTACTTGAAAGCACTCATCCCCATAGGTATAACAGAATCACTGCTTTTTAATGCAATTTGGCTGAGGTTTCTAATGGCTATTTTTCAGATGGGAATCAGACGGTCTGATTTCCAACCTTGGTATCTGGTGGATTCAGACCACTTGAATATGTCCTTCAACTCTTTGAACCAATACCTGCTATAATTATCAACTTGCACTGAGCTGGCCAAAGCTACTGCTTTGCGACACCTGTACAGAATCACCTCAGATTTTATAGGTGAAACTGTAATGATTTTCCACACATAAGTTGCTCACCTTATATTCATATATCTGAGAAGTGTATATGTTATATATATATAGACAGAGAAGGAGACTGATCTCATTTTGAGCATGTGCATCGCTGTATTTAATAAAATAAGAACTTAGCGTAATCTGGTTTAAGAACTTGAGAGACAAAAATAGTACGCATACACTAAATAGAAACCTGAGCAACTCTCTGTGGGAGGAATCTGTTTTAAAACACTTTCATAAAGAAAGGGAGGGCACACAATCAATTCAAAGCACCGACAGTAGTGCAGGAGGCAGCAGGCCAGAGTGGAAGGACTCGATTAGGACTTACAGTTAGGACTGCTAAGGACAAAGTCCTGTGCCATACACCTTATCCAAAAAATTCGAGCTGCTTATTAGGAGATGTCTACTCCAGAGCGAGAAAGGCTGCAGGCTGAGTAGTATTTCTATTTTGATACTGTTAATCACGATTTTCAATAAAGCCCTCCATGGATACGTATTAGCCAGCTTCACAGGCTACTCTCTAATCTTTTGGTTATACAGCCCAATTTTTTGTTATGTCATTCCCCTGCAGCGTTGCAAGAGTCTTCTCTCCTCTGGAGCTCCTAATGGCTGGAACAGTTTCACTGCTACTTTGCATAGGTAAGTCTTTTAACTGCTTTCCCGGCACCTTAAACTGCAGCATCGTCTACTGAATAGCGGCATGGTATTGAACCCTGCGTGCAGGAGGCTCAGGCATGTGGCTTTGCACAGATTATGTATGCTACCTATTTTCCTGCAGGTTTCTCCTCCTCCTTTTCTGTAGTGGCTATTTCAAACATGAAACTTCCTAGGACAGGCACTGCTGCTTAGCTTCCAGCGCACAGCACAGCAAGATACCCACCTCATCAGTCCTTTGTATCAACGTCCTTTGTGCTATTATTTGTATGTCATGAAGATGTTCCAAGAAACGGTGGCAGGGGTTCATATGGCAGAAGAAAAGCACATAAAACACTTCCTTATGTCAGATGCTAACATCACGGTCTGTTCTGAGAGGAAAACTAGGCTCCACAACAATGAAAACTCTTATCCGTTGACACAAGAGGAGAGGAAGCATCTTTCTACAACATGGGTTTGCATGGTTGGAGCAAAGGGAAAATTAGGGAGCATTCACGGTTATATTGTGGATATCCTGGTCTTCCTCCACATTGATGATAAGATTTTCATTCACGAGTAAGAACAGTTTACTTCGGGACGGCACTGGCAAGCCCTGCCCCGATGCCAGGATGGCTCCGTTTCTCATGAAGCAGTTCCTCGACTGCTTTAGTTTACAGCTCAGTTATTAATGTTAGCTGAAACTGGGTCAGCAGCTGCTTCATGAGCTGCTCAGTCATTCCTACAGCATGCCCGGCAATTTCCGTCATAGAAGTGGGGTGTAACTGCTTCCATTGTCTGTTTTTAATTTGGCACCGCGTGCAAGGCAGCACGCTTGCTCCCAGCCTCCTCGCTGGGGTCCCAGGGCAGCACCCTGACTCTTCAGGTAGAGCACGAAGCTGCAAGCCCTACCCAAATCTCCTCTCCTTCAGCCCTGAGACTGAACACTTTCAGCACACAGGCTTTAGCTTCTGTTTTCAGCCATTTATGCAGAGTACTTGGTGCTGCTCTGAGTATTGCTATCCAGAAACTTGGGGCAAAATTACAGGGAAAACTTTATAATAAGCTTAAACTCCCCAACAGGATGGGATGCGTGCTCACATAATAATTGTAATTATACTGAAAAAATGGAAATGTTACCATTGATTCCTATACTGAGTTAGCTCTTTTGTTTAAGAATACCAATATTTGCTAATTACTGCATTATGTAACAAATCTGATATTTTTCAATGGCCATCAGAAGCTGAAGCTGCCATCAGCCCACAAACCCATCTTCCAGGTTGCGCTTACATCTCTGAAGCAGATGAGTCGTGGACGGCTCAGCGTCTGAGCAGTAACTCGATCATTTGCTCCTACAGCACGACTGCTAGCTAAATAAGTCATTGTGTGATCTAAAAGCTAAATTAAGGAAACATGTACTTTTAGGGGTTAAAATGAAAGAGCAGCATTCTGGAGTAATACTGGGAATTGGGGCCAGCAGAAGAGCATTTACAGTGGATTACTAAGCTTCCCAAATCACCAAAGAGGTAAAGTCCAGCAATATAAGACTCCTTTGTAGCTAACTAAAAATACATTGTCAGTGGATTTGTCCAGTTTTATGTATAAGCAATACTTCTTTCACCTGAACTAATACTAGTAGTCATATAAGCCCCTTATTGCCATGTGCTGCATTTTTTTTGCTAATCTTCAAGGATTTAGCTTCTTTGCCACATACCTCAGGGCACCAACTGATAAAGCTCTAACTCTCCATTTTTCCAGGACACCAGCAGTGCGGCCTTGCAAAAAATGAAAATCGCTCAAGAGATTTAAAGGGGAAATTTATTTTTAAAATCCTGACTTGCAGCAAAGAGGTGGATTTAAAAAAAGCTTATCTATCAAGAATCAGTTTAAATTTTAATTCTATCTGGGGATTCTTTCATGCATTCTAGCTTTAAAGTTTATCTTTTGACAGGGACTTTTTGCCAAGGTAATGGGCAGCTTTGTCAATTTAATTTGTCCAAGTTTTTATTACTGTTGAACTCCTTTTCCTGATATATATATGTTCAGTCTATATTGAAGCTTTACCAGTTTGTTTGTGTAGCTGTTATATTGCTCTAAAGCAAATTAGATTCAGAAATTTGGAGAAGAAATGCTAAATCAAATGTATGAAAAACAAGCAACTTATCTCTATTTTATATACGTGTATTTAACTTAAAGAGGAATCTCTCCCGAAATTCTCAATGAAATACTGACAAAACACCTTGAGCACGAAGGGGCAGGAAGAGAGCTGCCATGCAGACAAAATCAGGAGTCCGTGAAACACTGTTGCTGCAGCCTAAAATCTGGACATTAAATTAACACGGACAACTGGAGTACCACCTCGTCAATCACCGACTCATCCACAGCAGACAAATGTTAGTTTTCCAGATCACCCAGACTCTGCACTGAAAAATCATTTTTCAACTTAAAAGATAGTTTAAATTTTGAAATCAGCAATTTGTTTCAAGTCTACCAGGTAGCACAACAGGGTGCAGTCTCTTGCAGTAGCAAAAATGGAAAGCAAAGAATATCCCAAGTCTGAGCTTGTACAAACTGAGTATTACACTCAAAGCAGGACGTAAAGAGAATCTCGGTAAAACCAGAATTTAAGTAGTGCTTCCTAATGCTAAGGATAGAGATTTAGGAAATCCTGTATCCAAGGTTACCTGTATCCAAGACAATCTCTTTCTTTTTCTTTTTCTTTTTTTTTTGTATTAACAATTTAATGCACATTATAAGGTGAAGTGACAAAGAGTACAGCAAACCCTGAATTAGGGGAGCCATTTCTAATGGGATTTCAAATCTGATAACATGCAAATATGCTGGTTTCATTTCTTATATATTAAAGATATTCTCAAGATTAGGTGATATTGGAAAGAAGAAACTGTCTTCAGCTGATGTAAATCAGTAAGAGCTACAGGAGTGGAAGGATCTCAGCCCATTTGAAAATCAGGTCTCCCCTTCTCTGTCCCAAGCTCTAAACTCAAAACAAAAGGTGATATTTGAACACTCAGAGTATGAATTTAGGCCACAGTTTGAAAACAATTTTCCTGCTTCCGTCAAATTGGAGCAACAAGGCTGTGGTCTTGCTACAGAGGATTCAGGAGCTCTACTGAAAACATGATGTAACTTGTGAACTTGTTTCTTTTCTCTCTTGACATAGCAACAAATAGTGACTTATTCTGGAGTGGTCTGCTTATCATTTACGCCCACCTGCTAATCTACAGACTTCTACAAGCTTTGAAACAGTAGACTTCTAGAAACTAAATTTAGAGTTTATATGAAAGGTTGCTGGCCCTTCTAGTGGAAATCTACAGAACAAAATTTCTGTGTTGCAACAGTGCATACATTTGTTGTGCTTGTTGTCACTGAGTTTAAGTCTCAGCTTTTCAAAGCAAAAAGTGTGTTGAGGAAAACCAGAAATCTCAGGTAAATCAAAAACAAACAAAACAAACCAACCAACCAAACAAAAAAACAAAAAACAGAACCAAAACAAAAAAACAATGTAAAACAATCTCACATTTCAAATTCACAAAATTGAACTTCCACTGTTTTGCCTCCCAAAGAGGTGGGAGGACCCCTGAAACTTCTGGGGGACTTCTTCCTTTGAGCTGTTATTTTTTAAAATACCAAACCTATAAACACACATCATCGCAACACTCAGTAGGAAACACAGGAATCCATGTGCACTTTTCAAACAAGTATGCCATCTCAACTCTTCTAAACAACTCACCTTTTCATGTTTGTGTTTCTCTTTTTCTTTTTCTTTCTTTTCTCTTTCTTTCCTCTCCTTTTCCTTCTCCTTCTTTTCCTTTTCTTTGTCTTTCTCCCTTTCTTTCTTCTTCTTCTTCTCTTTTTTGTCTTTCTTCTTCTCTTTTGGTTTCTCTTTGTCTTCAAACAGTTTTTCAGGAAGCATTGGAGACAAGGAAGGTAACATGCTGGGAAGCCTCATAGCAGTTGGTGTGCTGAACAAGGGCAAAGACATTTCTTTGGGAGGTAACACAAGAGGTGCTGATGGAGCCTTTATCTTATCTTCCTTACCCTTATCTTTAAGTTTCTCTTTGTCTTTCTTATCCTTGTCTTTTTTGCCTTTCTCCTTCTCTTTCTTTTTATCTTTATGTTTTTCTCTTTCTTTTTTGGTATTGGCATCTTTCAGCTTTACTTTTGCATCAGTGTCCTCAAAGTCCTTTAGTTTGAATTTATAGGGATCAAGATCATCATCTTTGAGTAGTTCCTTCCATTGAAATTTTGCTTCCTTGTTTACTTCCTTGTCTTTATCTTTCTCCTTGCTCTTTTCCTTCTCCTTATTTTTCTCCTTGTTTTTCTCTTTCTCTTTTTCTTTTTCTTTTTGTTTTTCTTTCTTCTTCATTTTTGTCTTCAGCTCTTTTTTCAGTTTCTTTTTCACTTCTACTGATGAAGCCAATTTGGTTTTCTCCTCATACACTTTGAGAAGAGGTTCTGGAGTTGGCGGTGAAGCAGAAGGAGAGGAGAAGTAAGTGAAGTTGGTAGGTGGATTAGAAGGTGTCCCCATGTTTGCCTTTCGAATGACCTCATCAATCGAGTCATCCATTGTCCATGAAATGTCTGAACTTGAAGTCCCACCTGAAGGAGGTACTGGAGTTGCTCCTGCCTTACTGGAATTATTGGCAGAAACAGAAGGTTTAGGAGCTGTAGTCTCTGAAATAGAAAGTCTTTTTGGACTGGTAAAAATTTCCCCTTCTGATTCGGAACCAGAGGAAAACTCAAAGGGATCAGGTTCTCGTTCTGCACAGGCACGGGCAATCACAGCATCTATTGAATCATCAATAGTCTTGTCCATTACTGGTAATTTCTTAGTCTGGTTTTCAATATTTGGCTTGGTGACAGGCTCAGGTGGTGTCTGTCCTTGTTTTACTTGAATGTTTTCCTTTCCTATCTTGTCACTTAATGCAGCCAGAGGCGTTCTACTTGGTGTTTCAGGCTTAACAGGTGGTTGGGGAACATGAGCAGGAGCTTTTGGACTTTTAGGACTTTTTGGGCTCTTGGCGCGACCTGGTGACTTTTTTTCTTTGGATCCCGTTTTTGGTGAACGTATAGGACTTCCAGCAACCACTGGCGAGGGCGTAGTTTTAGGTGATTTTGTCTTTTGTCCTGGAGAACTTGTTTTGGACTTTGTTTTGGGTGCAAATGGCTTTGCCTCTAGTGTTTTGGGGGTTGGCACTTGCGATTTTGCAATAGGAGCCAACATCGGTGGTTCTGGTGAAGGAGGGGCTAAGTCTGTACTGTCTTGAACATGAACTGGAGAAAGCATTGGTGGTACTTTTTGAGTATTTATTGAGCTAAGAGGCTCACGTGGTTCCAAAGCTCCGTCCAGGGCATCCCCTTTAGAAACAGATAGTTTGGGTCGTTTCACAGGTGGAAATTCTTCAGCATCAGGACTTTCTAATGGTCTCTTGCTCAAGTAGTTTTCATCATTAATTGCCTCATCCTCTTCCATATCTCCCTCTTCTTCCAGTGGCACCTGCATGGCCTCTGCAGATGTACCTCCATCAGTAGGTACCTGTTCCTCTTCCTCTTCTGTAACAAAGAACATTTTAAAAAAGCATTAGGATAATTCAAAATGTGTTTTACAAAACCAAACAAGCATCAAAAGTGAAAAACATGCATTTCATCAAAAATACGCATTTCAGCCCATAAGGGAAAACTGGCCATCTAATGGCTTCCTGCTGGTCTACTTGGAAGGAAAGTGAGGTGCCTCTTCTGCCTCGCATCAGCCACCATCACAACTGGCAGGTTCCCTCATCGTAGCGTAACGTCAAACCCACGAGCAAAAGACATGAGGGTAGACCTCACCCATAGTGGCAGACCTTTTGGAGCAGGTCTAAAACATCAGTCATATAAAAACGCCCCGATTATTTCTTACGGCATCAGTTTGGATTACATGAACCCGCTTCATTCATTTTAAAGAAAGGAAGAGAGGTCAAAGTGTTTTTTGCTGTAGCAAAGTGGACTGCAAAGCGTACATCAAAGTAGCATTCACTGGAATTAGCTGTCTTGCTTATATATCACAGAATTTGGATGGTGGATTAACTACTAGGAAAATGTCTTCCTAAATCTGATTTGTTTTTCTTGAAGTGGCGCAGCCTGAAGGTTAAAGCAGAGGACTGAGTCTCATTCAACCTGCCAGGTTCTGTTGCTATCTTAAGATCTTGCTGTATGCGGACATTACCTGTCACGACTAAGTGCGAACACCCCTGCATCGCGTGTGTGCGTGTTGCTTCGGATCAGGAGCGCGCCTCTGAAACGCGTCTCCCCATCACCCCGCTTACTGTCGTTTTGTTTGCATCATGGAGCAATCCTGGAGTGCATAAGCTGGACTCCTGCTTTACTGAAACCAAAAGGAAAGATACGCTGCCAGAGGAATACACCTAACGCTCAAGTCACAAGTGGGCATTCAGGCTGTGAGACCAAAAAAAGTCAGCTTTCGAAAACAAAATAAACCCTCAAATATGCACAGTATGAACATCAGGCACCAAGTGTCCCAAGCCAGTGTGCACATCACCTGTGTGGTTGCTCTGCTTATTTTTTTTTAATTGCAATTACTTATTTTTTCCTACTTCTACCACCATCTTCAGTCTCAAATGTGTGCCATTACGGCACAGAGAATGGAGAAAATTCACTTCAGATCTCAGAAAATCCATTGCAGGTTTGAGAATAAGAGAACCTCTGATCTCCCGAACCACAGTCAAGCACTTTATCCTCTTGGCTACACTTCCTCACTTTTAAAATGGAATTATCTAAGCAGGAAAAAGGATTTTTAGTCTGGAATAAGAACGTCCACACCGGAGTTTTAAACTGACACATTTACATTGGTTGTAATTACGTCATTACATCCATGCCGGTTACATTCCTGCGCAGACAGCCTCACTTCACTCTACCCTGTGGCTTTGTTTATCCACCTGCAAAAACGCGTGACATTTTGTCCAGCAGGGTTTCTGCGGAAAGATATCAAGTGCCCTAAGATTCTCAAATGAAATACTTGGTAAAAAACATTTATTATGGCAGCAGGTAGAAGTCAACTTCTTAACGAGCAGGTGGATTTAAAGAAGTAAACACTGAGCAACTTGTAACACTAACCCTGTTTAAAGCTTTGTAAAACAACATCTTTCTGAAATATCTCTTTTCAAGGCATTTATTTTTGGGTTTTCTATGCTGGGGTTTCTTTACTGTAATGTGTCAATGCTCTGATTTAGGAGAGTTGAGTTAAGAGCCCTGGGCTGCAGCACAAATCTTGCCAGCATCACAAATTAAGTAAAATGAGCTAGCAACTCTGGCTTTTGCCAGGGCCCAGAGGATTTACAGCAGCCAGCCCAGAGAGGAGACTTTGCCTGAGGATAAAGTCTTAGCCTTCCGTGAAAAACAGAAATGTTAGGGAGTTAGGTTTTGCCTGGCTGGGCACTGACATTAAATTTTTGAAACAGCAAAGTTAGAGTATAACTGAGAAATCACTGTAGACCGAAGCTGCACCTGCTATGTGGGAAAAAATCTGCTGCCAGATCATGGAAGTCATTTCAATCTCTGTTTAAGCTGGTGCAGAAATCAGCTCCCTTCATCTGCTCAGAATTGTTTTGGGGATGAAGAATTAGCATTCATCAGATGTCATCCAGCATCGGTTGCTACCGAACAATTCCCTCCCAACCCCATTCAGCCTAGTTTGCTGCTAAGAGTTTGTTTTCATTTTAAATTTTAAAGAGCGATAAAATTTAAAACAAACACCATACGTTAAAACCGTGATTTAAAGAAGTCTTCTGCCTTGGCCACAAGAGAAAAAGCGTAGCCAAATTCAGACACCAGAAAAGACAGCGTTTGCACATACAGACTAGAGATGGCAACATAAAATATTTTAATATAAGAAACACAGGGATGAAAAGTTGTACACCATAGTGAATAAAGTGGAATAGAAACTACCACAACTAACAGTAAAAAAAAAATTACTAGAAAAAAATTACTGGAAAGATCTGAATATTTTTGCTAAGGAGTTCTGCACGGTGTATGCTTGAACAGCCACTCTGTTATACTGTGGCTCACAGAAGTGCACCGCAATATTTCATATTTTTGTAACTCCCTCCCATCCCAAGGTGCTTCTCACGTTTTACCTACTCAGGATTGCCGAAAATGAGCAGCTGCTGGATCAAAGGCAAAAAAACAATTTCGGAGGAGGTTTGGAGAACAGAAACCGGAGTTTTGTACAACAAAAAAGAGCAATGCTTATTTTTTTTTTTTATAAGGCCAAATAAAGTTAGCACCGGGCCCAAGAAGTTTCTATGATCTTGCATGGAGATGCCAGGGAAGGGCAGAAGAGGTTAAAGTGCAGTTTGTAGAGGTGAGACCAGAAATCGGGGTATCTTGGCTCCAGCTTTCATGTGCATTCCTGCAAGCCACAAAGACAACTTAGCAAGGAAGCAGAAGCATTACCATCCCTTTTATACGGACTTGGATTCCCCCAAACATCTGGAAAAAATTGCCTGGGTCAGTCCTGAACAATCCAGGGACTAAGGAAGTTCACGAGCACTTAACTACTGACACACATTCACCACTTTTCAGACATGCTCAGATGACAATCTGGAATCCTGTCTTGGTCAAATGAAACCCAAATTTCTCTTGGAACAAGGCCACGGTCTGATCCTCAGCGAGGACTGGTTTTCTGCCAGACAGCAGCTTTCAAACCTGAGCCATTGCAGCTGTGGCCACGGCAGAAAACAATAAGGCCAATAAAGCGCCTTTTTCTTTCTCTAATTAAAAAAAAAGAAAGTGAAATCTCTGTCTTATATTTAAGAGCTTTGGGCCCCCCTTTTTTTTTTTTTTTATCTGCAGAAGGATTCACACTGGAGCAGGAACCAAATGTGGGAAAACATCAGCCTTTACAGGTAATCTGCCTGACTTGGTGATGAGTATTTAAAATCGTGCGGCTACTTTTTCGCCTTTGCCCATCTCATTCACTACCAGGCACTTCTCGATGTGCAATCCTTTGTGCACTGGATTGCTTTTTAACTCTCTTTACTGCGATCTCTCCCTATCTCCGACCACCTTATTAATGATTCTCCTCCTGAGTTAGCATCTATAGGTCAAATGGATATCACCTCGGCCATCTGCCCTAATAACTCTCTCCTGTAATGAAAGGAGACTAGAGCTGTTTGGGAGGTTTCTCAAGATAACAGATATATATATATTTTTTGTGTTAGAGAAGTCAGTGCCGGATCAATATTAATGCTCACATTACTAAAGCTCTACAGAGCAACTGTTTATTATGTCGGCCGTCCCCATATGCAGAGCCTGGGTTCAAAGGAGGCAGCAGGATCCAGGAGGGATGAGCTCAGCGTTCGCAGTGCAGCCCTGAAGGTAGATTCGTCCACTGCTGAAATAAAACAAGCTGACAGCTGTTAGCACGCTGCTTATGAGAAGTGTTTATTAAGACAGCGTTTTTTCTTGGAGCATATTAGAGGCAATACGCAGGACATGTAACATCGTCTGTTACAGCGGGGCAAGTTTTTCACTTCCACAAAAGGACGATTTTGAAGTTAAGGTGCATGGAAAGGGAGCAAAGAATCCATTCCTCTCTTGGTGCAGGTCTGCAGCACGAACTTGGGCAGGTCATACCATGTACTGCTGTCTTCCCATTTGACGAGTGATGATAATTTCGTCTCACACAAGAGTTGTAAAAGCTGAACTCGATAAATACGTAGCTCCTCAGGATCGCCGGACAGAGAACATTAGAATCCAAAGTGCAAACAGCAGGGATCTGTCACCACTTCAAATACTGGAAAAATTTTTGAGCTGAACAGTTCAGGCAAGAAACCGAAACTCCTGCACCTTTTTAAAGAAAAACCACTAAAGAAGCACAAAATTTCTTTCTTTGTACACAATGTTCCTGTAGAACAGCAGGGACTCCAAAACCAAAGGCTTATTGAATATACACAGCCTTAATTTGGCCATGGCTCAGTTTCAGGACAGCAATACTCAACACTTCAGTAATGAACTTCCAAGTTCATGACAATCGAGGGACCATTTGTCCCTAAATCTGACACAGAGGCACAGGAACAGAAATTCTGTCTTTATTGCAGAAAAAGTAATGCAATCAGCCATACCACATCATGGTTCTTTCCTGGCTGCCCCATTACAGGAGGCTCACTGCTCTCTCACCAACAGGTCAGATGAAAGTAAAGGCAGGAAAAAAACTACGCAAAACTCTGCTGATTGAAGAAAAAGGCAGGTATGTATAGGTATTCTTGCAAGAAAAACTATGACATATATATATGTGTGCGTTAAAATATACAGAAAATTAAAATTGTCATCATCTTGGTAATTACTGAACTTTTTCTTGGTACCTTTAGAGAGAGCAGCACAAGCACTTACAACTAGACTATGTGCTAAAGAACATGGCACAGGCTGGGACAGAAGACTGCTGCTGAGCCCCCCGCCCTGCCAAAAGCTTACCTTGTCTGTCGGCTGGTATTTCATTTAAGCAAAGTTCCAGCCTCTCTTCTGGAAACTGGATTAGTATTTCCCTACGTCAGAGCGTGGTGACAGAATAAAAGTGTCTCGCTAAGACCTGGAGATCTAAGAATAAACCAGCACCTCTTAAGTACGATATGAAGTGGTCAGGGCTGCTGGCCTAAAGCTGGACACTACTTGTCGAAGAAAGCATAACAAATACTACTAACAGCAGCCTCTTAGCTTCAGCGCAATGGTTAATGTATTAATTGCACAGAGCTCTGGCAGGTAACAGTTTCCGTGGAAGCCAACTCTTATTATTACAGTAGCGCAAGGTTTTGGCATTTTGTATTTGATAACAACTTTAGTGTGCCAGATTAACAGTATCAGCTATCGGAGCAAACCCACTAGAATGCAACTCTGAATGAGCCGTTACCTTCGTACAATTTACACATGCTTATTTTCAACAGTTACATATCATAACCCGCCCCCCCCTTTTTTTTAAAACAGAACTTGAACTTTTATTTTCTAAAGGAATGTAAAAGGGCCAAATAAAGACCTATCAGTAGATCGTGAATTTCCTTCATGCACAGTTCTGCTTATATCCGCCGGAGTCCCTGGGTTCCTTTGCACTGTGTAGTACCAAGTACCTAAGTATGGAAGTTGAAAGTGTCAGGGTTTTCAAGGAAAATTCGGACACAGGAGAGGAAATAATGTGGCAATGCCTGTACTGAAATCTTAAATTCATCTTTCTTTCCAAGCATGTGCTCCTTAAAACCTTCAGCTCGATATCCATGCTGTCTTATACACAAGCCAGCTCAGCTTCTCAAATGCAAAAAAGTGACCATTCCCACCCCAATATATGAAACTTTCAAATGAAAAAATACCAAAAATTTTCCTGCAGACTTTCAAAATTATTCTCCTATTGTCTAGGTAAAGCATAAGATTTAGCTAAAGATATCTTTTGGGAAATTTTAAGTCTCTAAGCCAAGGGCTTAATATCCCTATCATGTATAAGTAGAAGCTTTTGACTTCTGTTAAAAGTGAAGAAGACTTTTCTTATGCCATGATAGGTTGTATCTCTTTAACTTTAATAACAGTGGCTTTTAAACCAAACAAACAAAGTGTGCTTGTAGTCTGTAAAGGAAATTGATGGAAGAGCAACAAAATTCAATCCTGATATCCTACAGGCCAATATCCTGATACCCTAACGCAAAATGAACACACTAAGATACCTGCAATATGTTTTGAGCTTAAAATGCCAGATTTATATATATAATTTCTCCATCATATGAAGACAACTAATCACTGTTGTGACTTGTTTACCAAACAGGTGGTGCACCAACAGATTTCTCTTTTACCCTATAAAGGAGATCGTCCGACCTATTACCAACCCCGGACATTTTCCAATCAATCATTTTCCATGTGTCTCCAATTTGACCACTGAAATTGGCATTGAGTTTATTCCAGTGCATTCTTGGTTATGTTCTAAAATTGAGAAACCACAAATGTATTTAAAAAAAAAAAAAAAAGAGCTTTCAGGTGTGGTTAGTGATTTTGCATACACAACTGAAACACTGTAAAGAGGACGTTAAAGGTGCCTAAAGTTAAGCATCCAGACTCGTTCGTCATATTGCAGACTTTTGGCCCAAATGGCCTTGTGGTGCCTTCAACAATCAATATTAACCTGGATTGGAGGTGTTCAACAGAACCAACAGACTTGACGTACACTTTTACCAATCACTCCAAAAGTAGTTCTTAACCCTGTCCAAAAGTGGTTAACAAAACTCCTCTCCATCCCTAATGATGAAATCTTGAAATACGGACGATAGCAATAATCTGGTTCAGGACTCCCGAATTTCCAGACCAATTCACTTACAAAGCAGTTACCTCTCCACTCTGTTGAACAACTGCTTCACACTCTTGGTCAGGCATTTCTTGGTATGAAATCAACTGAGAGATGCATGTTTTAATACCAACATGAGAATAAGAAATACACAGTTCGCCGGGAACAAACCACAACTACTAAAACTGTAGTTCTACATCACAGCATTGCTTTAAAAAGATACAGTCCCATCCTTTCTTTTGTCCTGGTTCAAACATTTATGCAGGAAAACAGGGAACTAATCCAGGCTAAAATAAGAAAGATTATCTGTTAGTTCGCTCTCAAATCATCAATCCGGTCTGTGATGCTACTACATAAACTTTTGGGCTAGCAAAGTCCAGAGAGAAGTGCTGCACGTACTTTCTTCTATCAGCACCCTTCTCCATAGTGAACTGACCTAACTGGCTAACTCAGAAGGAAAGATATCGGGGGGAGTAGGAGAATTAGAGAAAGTATTTTTTTCTGTCCAGTTGGCAAAGTAAAAAGCCTGTCTCAGGATCATGCAAGCCTAAGGGTGTGGGAAAGAAGAGGAGGGAGGAGTAGAGCATCCTTCGTCGGGCATCACGTGTTGGCTTAAGGTATGGTATAACGTGCAACTCTAGCTTCCAGTACTGCTCGAGGATATTGGATGCCAAGAAAAAAACACTTTTAAATACTTACTAGTGGCAGTCCTCATTATAATACTTTTTAGAATATGCAATGTTTATCAAGCCAAACTACCCAGGATTCTTAAAACGACACACCCAACTTCCTGCCGAAGACAGAAAAACACAGTTGGCAGATTGTTATCAGCTACACTCACAGTTTCTCTCTGAGCTGACAAAATACCAGTCCTGCATTTGTGCTGCATACGGCAAGCAAAATTCTGTCTAAATACGAAGAGGGAGACTTTATTTTCTCTTTGACTTCTTAATAGTGGCTCAACAGTTTTTGTAGACCACATATACATACACAAATAAATGCATGTGCATGGCAATGTTACGCTAACGTGTCTGGAGCTGTTATGAAGACTCTGGATGTGAAGCAAAAACAACCACAGAAGCATCTTTAGGAAGCGACCGAGCACGACCACGCGTGAGAACCAGCCAGCTCCCTCCCCGCAGCGCTGCAGTGGGGCAGGCTTTATTTAGTCACTTTGGTGCTGCTCTGAATTACCTGCGATTGAGTCTGTCCCCTGACATCTGCGGAACTGAGCGCGTTACAAAAACCACCGCTGTTGGATCCAAACGTACAGCTGGAGACAGAGAACCTCCGTGACAAAATTTGGACAAGCCTGCATGCTTTTATCATGCTTCTCACCCCCTCCGGGGCATCCAGTCCTTAACAGAGCAGGGAACTTGCCCGGGCACACACTTGCAGGCGTAGAGATTTCCTCTTTAAAGGAACATTTGACTTCCAAAAAATGAAATTATTAGCAAAGACAAGGTAATTAGGCAATGACAATTCATACAGTACAACCAATCAATAACACAGTACATTAGCAAGACTGACAGAGGTGTGAAGCTGATCTGTTATGAATGGCTACATACTGACCTGTAAAAATGCAGCGTTTCCCTAACATTCGGCACAATAAAAAACTAAAATGCTATATAAGCAAGCCAACCTGAAATGACACCTAGTATTATAAATGGCCTAATCTATATGTTAATACTGTTGTATCACATAACTGCAGCAAGACTAAGATAACAATATGACTTTGGGGTTTCTATGGCTACATCCTGGGCTAACGTGCCTGAAAGGCCTTGCTGCTGACACCACACAAGCTTTCTGAGTGCTTCTCTTTGGTTATTTATGATATGATTTATGATAACGACAACATCTCCTATTTTCTCCACTCGTCAGATACAATAAATTGCCATCGTTAATCACCGTTCTTGCTTCAGCTATGATTACAATAGTATAATAGGGCCTTGCTATGGTAATACTGTGTATTAAGGAGTTTTTCCCCCCCTTTAAAGAAATATGCACAAGTAGATCTTTGTAGCCGATGTCAGTACCTGTAGTATTTTAATAATCTTCCTGTTATTTCTGGACACGATTTCTGTTACAACTGAGATTCTGCATCGCTCCTCTTGCAAAGATCAAATTTGTGATCTAAAGACTCAAAATCCACGTAGTATTATCTGTACCTAACAACTCTCAAATGTAATATGAGGGGTTTATATGTATTTTTCTTGACAAAAGGGAAGCAGACGGTCAGTCTTTTCACTTTGCACCCACATATCTGATCTTCCTGGCTGAGCTTTCCAAACCAGCTTTTCAAGTATCACAAATCTTAGCGAAAACAAATACACTGAACCTATACAAACATTTTGAAGGATTTTACAGTGCTTTTCCTTTTCTATATTACTGTCCTGTATAAGAAAATATACTCTTCTACCTTTAATAAATTCCTGTGCTAAAACAAAAACTAGACTTTTACAAATATTTCAGGAAGCATCTATTTGTACCTCCTAGCAAAGGAACATGATAGGTATTTATTACATTGGGCTGCCTGTACTTTATCCATCCTAGTATCTTTTACCTGGCCTTGCTGAATTTGGTTGAGCCCTTCACAGATTTGCAACCTACATATGCATCCGTGTACTCAGCTGCAGAAGTGAGAAAATACTGTGATTATTTAATAACCTATTTTGCAACGGAGCCCAAGAACCTGAGGGAAGGGACAGTGGCAATATTGATCAGTGCAGGGAAGACGTTTGAGGTGTAAGCAGTAGCATGGAAGGAACAGGAACGTGAAAACAGTGGTTTCCTATTGAATGATCAGCTCAGCTCCAAGTCCAGACCATGAGGACGTGGCCACCACTGTGCTAGGAGTGGCACGAAGTCCCTGCCGAGAGAGAGCTCCTCTGCCAGACGCAGTTTGCCATCAGCTATAATTACGTGCATCCTCCTGTGACTTGCTTTACTCCCTCAAAAGTAAACCTAGGCCAGTTTTGGTATTAATCTGTTCTACGCTTGCTCACATGATGGAGCTTCTGCAAAAATGCATGCCCAGAAGGAAGCTTTGGCTCAACACAAGTCTTGTAATGCAGGACAAAAACACAACTTTGCCATTGCAAAAAGGCAAGGGATGTTTACATCACCTTCAAATAACTTTTTAGTTCAACAACTCGTTTGGCCATTAATCGTCTTTCTGCTCCTTGTCCTATTGTGCATTACTTGCAATTGCAAGGGCATGTTCAAAACCAAATAATAAGCTGCTCAGGGCGAGAACCATATCGGTATTTTTCAAGGTGCTTTGGTTATTTCTGGGCACTGGAAAAAAAAAACCCAAAAACAACAGAGCATGTATTTAGAGACTCTTCCTTATATTTGATTGTTTTCATTGGATAAGAAAGGGAAATGGAGTATTACCCAAGCTAATCAAAAAAATATTTTATAAAAGATGAGAAAGACTGGCAGAGAGGGACAAGTTTATTTTCAATATATGAACTGAGATAAATAAGTGTCAACCAGATGCTGGGCTCTACAGCAAATGGGAAGAAGTCCATCTACACTGCTGGGCAAGACCCTAATCTGCAGTATCTATCCACAGGGGCACAGATGAACACACGTCACTGAAATTTCAAAAATAACCATCCTGCCATTGATTGGAAATTCCCATTAAGGTTAACAGAGCTACCACATCTGCAAAGTCAAAAACAAAAGGCATGTGTTCACCGTCTCTTAATACATCCACATACACCACACGCAGAAGTGTTTACCAAATATTCCAGCTGCTGGGAATTGGGCATATTAGATAACTTCTTTAAGGACACCAGCAGCAATTAGGAAAACTTTTGTCATCCAGAGCAACATGTTTATTCAAGCAATTACTAACTCAGAAATACATACGCAGTTCCAGCTTATGACTTTGTCTGAACAGCATCCAAAGTCTCTGCAAGTTTGTGCTGACAACGCACAGCCCGGGACCTCAGTGCTCTGTGCTGGTAGCGATGCGTCTCGGTACAAATATGAAAACCCACATTTGCTGGGAAGAATTCTGAGATACAATACAAATCCCATAACAAATACAATCTTCTTGATCTAGCAGAGAAGGAAATCACTGATGATAAGGCTTTAATAAAGCTTGACAAGCCACAAAATTAAATTTGCTGGGAAGGGTTCACCCCCGAAACAGATACTTTCAAGCGGTCTTCACGAAAGGAGCCAAGGAAAGACTTAAAGAGAGGAAAATGTTTACTTTAAGAGTTTTTTCCTTATAGCTACAAATCCAGTTAGTGACTCTCTTTGTCTCTCAGCCTCTCTGCTTTATCTTTTATGGGAACGTGTCCCTCTCTCTCCCTCCCTCTCTCTCTAACCCTGCCCTGCAAAAGGTGCCCATAGGAAGAGGGAAAATCCATCCGGCTGCGTGATCACCTACGCATCCATGCGGCAGAACTTCCCAGTGGCACTCAGCAGCCATTTGAGATGGGAATGCGCAGCCTTGCGCTGAAGTCAGGTTCAAAATGCTGCTGTCAGCACCGCTGGAAAAAACGTGCTAGGAGAGCATGGGGTGACCGTGCTGAGTAATAATTCTGCGGGCAGCTTCCCGCTCCAGCACAGAGCCCTGTTCAGGAGGCTGTAGGAAAATTTAAACCGCATCCAATTTAAAACCTCTGCTTTTTACGGTGACCTTATAATTTTTCAGGGACAGCTGCTAAAATCTATTGCTTCTTTCTGCAGGACCTCATGGATCACAGCAACATCTTCAAATAAATCTCACTTCCAAGGGAGCTCAGAGGCTTAAAACTGAGCAAAGCAGGCTGCTAGGCACTCTTACAGAACAAGAGCTTTTTGGGGGACAACTTGAAAGACAAAAGCCTTTTGCAAAGCCACCGTTGCAGTCACGAAACAATCCTGCTGTTCTGCATTTGCTGCAAGCCTTTGCAAGACAATTGAGCTAAGTAAAAAGCAGTGCAGAAACAAGAGAAAAAGAACTGAAGAGAGATTCAGAGATATCAGTCTTGTATGTACGTCAGGAGAGCTGGGGTGACGATTACATGAAGGTGAAATGATCTGTGATACGCTCCTTTTGGTATCACTCACAACGGATGCAAAGCAACAGAATGATTTCTGGATGCCTGAAACATTATGTGAGTGTCAAAACATTGTCTAATTTTAGAAACATTCAATTTTTAAATAAAAAACTACAGTTCTGACAACCACCAAAAGCAAATGTTGGGTGAGGCTGCACTTTATGCTTAACTCACTCTTAAGTATGCAGCAGCCTTCATTTTGATGCAAGGTCTGCCCCAGTGCTCCGACTGACCTTGGCAAAATTCTTAAAACAAAACAAAAACAACACAAAAAAAACAGGACCTCAGGCTCTAAAGCTATTTTAGAATTAACTTCGAATAATTGTCCCACAATAGGAGTTTTCTTGATTAATTGCTTAAGATAAGGCCTCCTTTTCCTTGCTGGCCTCCAGTGACTCCCTCTACTCCCCATAATCACTTTTGTCTCAGTCTTCTGTTCACTGGGAACCGCTAAGAGAAAAATCAGAGATACACCAACTCCATTACCTGAGGATTAGCCAAGAGATAACCCTATGTATTCCATTACTGACCATTATTTGAGTAATTATTCAATCAAGTTTAGACCATGTGAAAGATCCACTAATTGTTTTGTAAAGCTCGCCCAAGCTGCATATCTAAGGGATGCAACTTGTGTCCTTTAACAAAACAAAAATGATGCTCTGATTGCGAAGGAAAATGAGAAGTGGTTGGTATTGAACTCTGCTTTTTAAAAAACCTAATTAGGCTTAACTAGAAGTTAAGGATCTACTTTGATCAAGTTTCCACTCAAACTGGGTTGTATGCATATGCTATACAGAAATTCTGCAGGATAGTGCTTTTCCATCTAAATTATTTTAAAAAATGGTACTGGGCAATTAGGTTTGCAGCAGTTTATGAGATAAGCATCCTCTATACAGGAAAGCAGGGATAGTGGAGAAACAAAGAGCCAGTAACCAGCAGTGTCAATTTAAACAAGAAACTTGTGCATGCACATCAGTACTAGACTCAAAGGGTTTGATACCCTGATTTAAACTGAATTAATGTCTTTCAGCCAAGTAATATTTTTCTTGGACACATGGGAGAAATGAAAAAACCCTATGAAAACAAATTTAGCAAAGGAATTGGCTTCAGTAGGCAGTTCTACGTAACATTAACTTTCCACTCAGATATAAAAAAAAGAAATCCCTCATTTTAGAGTTGTCAGATTCCCAGGTAATCTTCCCGTTTCAGGGACCAGAGACCGGCAGCCTCTCAGGTGACTCCTTGCTGAGAGGGAACTGAGATGCTCAGGGAAGCCAGAAGATGCTCTACAAGACTGCCAAAGAAGCCACAATCTAAAGACAACTTCTTCAGTTTGAGATACAAAACCTCCCTCAGCTGTCATATACGGTAAAAGCATTTACACCCGATAGGAAATTACTCCACAACTATTTATTTGATAATCTTCTTGTCACCACACTTTCTTAACCCGTGCTCTAAAATCACCACCCTCAAACAAAATCTACAGCCTTTAATTTTCAAAGTCCATCAACCGTCCAGCTACAGCAGATCTCACGCAATACCTTGTATAAGCTACTTCACAGACGCAGCTTCCTCGTAACTAAGTGCCATCCTGGTAGGCAGAAATAACCAGCCTCTGCGAGCACCCAGAGTGGCAGTTTGGCGATTTTTAACCTAAGTTGCTTGACTGTCTTCCAGCTCTTGGCTAATGCAGATAAAGCTCGGACATGGTTTCCACAAACTCCCACTTTTACCACCTTCATCTGTGCACTTCATGAGTTTTGGGGGGCGAAGGGGAGGTTTATCTACGGGAGCAAGCACGAACTATTGGTATTCTTGGGATTCAGGCAGAACGAGGCGTGCTCAGCCATGGCGAGGCAGCTCCTTCCGAGCTGGGATTAAAGCCACTGGTAGGGAAGCTTGGGTTTTAATGGATAAATTGTTGCAGAGCATGCTAAGCCAAACTCCTTCGCTGATGAGCGGGACTTGAAATTCGGTGGGGAGAGGATTATCCTCCTGCCGTGGCATGTAATTTTGAAGAACACCCACCCTATTAATCTAGTTACGTGCCAAACAGTAAGCAGCAGTTTGACCCAAATCCTATTAGCAACAACAACAATCTGTCATTATGTCCTCTCCCCAAAATGAAATATGCTCTGGGATGCGTTACACAGAAATAAATTGAAATGCTGGAGGTTGTGTGTATTAATTTGTCCCACCTCCCAATTCAAATTGTAAATTTGCGGGGCAGGGACTGACTTATGTTTGTAAAGTACTGCAGGCACCCACATTGATGCATGAATAAATCATGAACAATACTGAAGATTTTCTTCCCTATTTCTATGTTTCTTCTTTTTGTCCTCACTCTCTGTTTTCTCTCATCTTTGTATTTGCTTCCTTTTGTTTGGTCTTCATTGCCTGCCCCTTCCAAAACCCAGAAAACAGTACGATCCCTCCCTTTTCCCTGTCCTTCATCCTAAGCTTTCTCCATTGCTAATGTTTAGCAGAAAGATAAAAACTAGAAGAACACATTTGCATTTTGTGTCATTTGGGATATTTTCTTGAACTGTTGAAGGAAATTGGTGGCCGGATAAAGGCAAGACTGAAGCAAAGGATAAAGGAGAAAAAATCCAGGAAGCTGATGAAACACTGGACTGCAAGAACTAGTGAGGAGAGGGAGATAAAGAGGAGCTACACTAAATAAATACTTCAGGGGCAAATGCAGAAAGATGGGACAGATGAGGATGTGGACACATGGTCAAAGCAACTGTGGAACAAGCCAGGGTGTGAATGGGGACAATCACTTGCTGGCTTGGTCAACCATCACATAGTGTATATCCTGCAGGCTTTGGTCCTCAAACACTCATTTATGGAGAGTCTCTCCACTCCTGTGTTCTTCCGTGTCACACCTGTCATGACAGATACTGTGGCTTCATTTCTTATGCACATCCAGAAAAAAATGCCCAAGGATACTCTCAGAGATAAGGTGTTCAGATGTGATATCTCAGCAGTTATTAAAAAGTAATTACACCTCATATTCTCATGAAGCATTCATTCCTTTCAGAAGGCATTCAGAGATATACCGTTTGCCAATCCTGCTTTATTATTCATACATTGTGGTAGAAACCAGGAATAGCTGAAGAATCATAATTTGGTCACTAAGTTGCAGATTTTCTTGCTTAAAATAGTGAATTTGGCATCACCATGCCAAATCACAGGAACGTGTCCTCCTAGCACATTATGGCCAAGATGAATTAGCTTATGATCTGTTGGGTTCTTCTGGTTTCTAATAAAGCTCAAGAGTTTGAAGCTGCTTGCAGTGATCCGCAGCTTGGGACACGGGGTACCGACACTAACGTAGGGTCTCCTAGAGCACGGCTGCACGTTATGCTTGCTGCAGGCACAGCCAAGGTCTCCCGTTCATCCCAGCCGCTTCTCTTGCAGAGCACCCAGTGGCTGTGAAGCCACACAGCAAATCAGTCCAGCAAGCTGAGGGAAAAGCAAAATCTTCCTCTCCCTCCTCCTCCTCCCAAAAAAGTTAACTTTTAGCCCAATTAATTTTTTAATCAACTCAAAGGAAGGGGAGAGAAGCAAACAGCCAGAGGCAAGAGCAGGCTGGCTCCTCTTGGCAGCCTGCAGCAGATGAACCTTCCACCAGCACGTCGTAGCCCACATCAGACATGGGGGTGTCAGTCCTCTGGCTTAAAAAAACAGCACGCGATGAAAACACTGCATTTATGGTCTATATATCACAGCATACATACACAATTTCTGTTGCTAACTTTGAATTTTGTATTTTAGCACACCTATGAGCCCTTTCAGGTGAGATGGGACTTTATCTTCTCTGAAGGGTAGATACAGACACGTGTGTACTGATTCAGCCTCTTGCTGGAGATGGAGAAAATTAAGGAGAAAACTTATTCAGATCTTTTACTTTATAGTAGGACAGAGGATCCTTTTTTCAGCTTGGGCTGGAGATTTATTTATCTTTCCTTAATGGCATCTTTGACTCAGCAGAGATCACTCTTCAGTCTGTGTTCTAAATTTTGGTTTGTTTGTTTTTTTTTTTTTCCTTCTCTACTCTATATTATTCCATAATAAAGTGGGTGAAGAAAAGTCCTTCCTTCTCTCCCTCTCACCAAGAACTGTTGCTGCTCCTAGCTGACAGACAGACAGCAGGACAAGAACCTCAGATGATGCCTGCACATCCTTCTCAAAGATAAAATATCACTGAGACATAAAAAGGACCTGTCACCACTTTTGGAGGGACTTTTGGACTCCCTTTAACACGGAATTTCAATCCACATATATCTGAGTTTGTTTCAAGTGCTCGGTAAGACCCTAGCAGACATCAGCTTCTCATTTCATTTCTGAGCTTTCCCCCTGCCCTCCACCATTTCTGGGCTAGAGAAACAAACAAAAAGCATTGGTGTACTTTGTGTACACCCAGAAACTCATTGAGTTCAATCAAAATGACCTCCAGAACTGTGGGATGAAGTAACAAAAAAAATAAAGCACTAGGAATTTTAATACAATAACTACTTGCTTCCTTTTGCCATAAATTCTTCATGAGTCTCTAATACACATCGGATACCACAGGATAAATGTCGTGTGCTCTAGCCATTAGGGCTTCCTACAAAAAATGTAAAATTTACTCAGCTATCTGCACAGAAAACTGTTTTTAAAATCTATGTGCCTTGCATGGAGAAAGAAATCTAACCATAAAATTTGTGAGCAAGAACAAGGACACCTGGTTAATCCTCTAAGTGAGAAAGGTGTTGTCAGAACTTGCATTTATGCCTTCTGCAAATTAGAAAAGAAAAAAAAGTCAGCTATCATGGAAAATGTAAGGAACTGGGAGGAGAAAAGACAGAGAACTATTTTAGTCAGGACACCTAAGAAACTGGAAACACATCATTTCCATTTTCGATGTACTAGATAAATGCAGGAGAATATCGTCCTTGACAAACACCAGACATGCTGAATGACAGAATAGAAAAAAATATCATTTATCATAAGCAATATGATTAATAAGCTCTATGACTGCTCGAGAATAGCCCGTTTTTAGAGACACAAGATACCTGATTCAGAATAAAAGTCTAAATTTATTCTTGCTCAGGAATAATATTTTGCCAAGCCATTCCTTTGGATATTTTCCATTACCAAGACCTGATATTTCAGGACAACCTGCTCATGCCACAGTCACTTATTTTTACAGGCTCTTCACCCACAGATGGCAAAGAATTAGCACAGACAAACAAAATCGGTGGTCTCATCTTACAGAGGAAAAACCAAACAACTCAAAAAGAACAAGCTATTTTCGTACGGTCACTGTGACGCAAAACACTGGTGGTGGCATAGCTGGAGATTTAAAATGCAGGATGAGTTTGGAAATCTAACGCAGAACTCGCCAGTTCTGCTTTTGCTTAAGAGAGCATAATGTGGCCAAGCAGGTATTTTTTATACAGGGACTACTCTCACAGGCGGAAGGGGAAAGAGTCCATCCCTCAATCCTTAAATTAACAGAGATGCCTTTCAAAGAAAAAAAAAAAAAGAAAAAAAAAAAAGGAAATTTCAGCATTTGCTCCTCCACAGCATCATCCTACATCTCTCCTTAGGAGAGGCAAGCTCCTCCTGCCACTGCAATTTAAGCAGTTTCTTAAGGCAGAGAGTAGTTTAATTCCTTGCAATTCATTAGCTGCTTTGGCCACCAGGCTATGACCAATGTGGGAACGACCATCACCCTGCAGCTGACCCACCATTCAGAAAAGGTACTGTTTGTAACTTTTAACAGCAAAAGGACCATGAGATTGTAACATCCACTTCTGTGCCACATCCTTCTCCTGCCTCTGTCCCCCCCACTGAGGATTAGGATGGGGAGAGGGACGAATTATCTCTGAAGAACTATAAAAGATAGAATTGATTTTTGGTAAGAACTCCAAGGAAGTTCTTAACACAGCCTTATCTTTGCGAGTAATACAGAAATGTTCCTCCGCTGAGTGAGCGCCTATCTTCGAAGCTATCCTTGCCAATGTTATCTCTACAGAAAAGCAGCTTTGAAGGATAGAAAATAATATATGTTCCCCATTGGTTGAAACGGAGTTGTGTCAAAACTTGTAATACAGACTTTAGGTTCTACACTAGGTATTTCCATAACTTCGGGGAATTCAACAAGTTTGCTGCTGTGATGCTAGCATGAGGCCAAGATAAGATTTGCGCATCTTGCATAACGAAATTTAATAACTGCGATGCACTTCAAAGCACCTGCAGGAACCTAATGACGTGGCATCGCCCAGACTCACAAACAGTTGCGCGTTAATATTTGTCTTACAATGTGAATTTGCCAAGCTTATTGAAACCTTAAAATCCATTTCAAAAAAATCCATCATCTGTAAGTATTTCCTTGAAGAAATGCAGCAGTGCCTAGGTTTACAAGGAGAAGCGATGTCCGATTAGACTACTAAGACCAGACTGAAAAAAAAAAAAACAGACGTGGTTTTGGATGCACAAGCCAGAAGCACACAGGACACAGGCTTGCAGAGGTTTTTTTCTTGACCACAGCAGTAGGTCTAAGAAGAGAGACTACCTCCTCCTGCAACCTGGTTCTGATCCTGGCTGCAACGTTGCTGGCACAAATATTGTAGTGTCTCACCACTAACGATTTACAGCAGCTCCCCGACCCAACTCTGAGTGTTTAGGTCAAATAGCTGATTTTCTAACAAACAGAAGCCTCCGTTTCAAAAGATGCTGTTTCTAAGACAGACTCACTGAACTATGCATGAATCTCCGAGTGTCACCGTCTTGCCAGTACAGGGTTATGCCCATGTCTAATACCTGCCTCTTTATTTTCAGGCCTCAATGACTGACCCGGAGAACACATACGGAAAGCATCTTGCGAGTCCTCTGAAACAATGCTCTGCTGCAGCCGAGCAGTCTGGCTTGAGAAAAAGCAGAACTTTCTGGTCATCTGCTGAAGCCAATAATTCTGCCCCTTGGACTCCCAGGATTTCTGCTATCTGATGGAATATTTAAGCAGAGACTTCATTCCCCCGGCGGCTCAGCCACCCCACTCCGGTGTTCAATGAGCTCTTGTGTTCTGTTACAGAAGCAATGCGATTTTCTGCCCGGCTGGAAAATGATACTTTTTCCTAGTGCAGAGATTCGCACCCTACTCTAACCCATCTAAATAGGTCACAGTCACATTTTCACCATGCTACCAAAACATTCCTTCATAAAATGCAAAAGCTTATTGCACCCAGGGCAAAGACCATCTAACGTGGAATATAGCAGACTGTCTTCTTAGTGAGTAAAAATAAATAAATCAAACTAAGGAACAAGTTGCATCTCTCTATAAAACCTCTTCCCCCAGTTCCGTAGTTTGGAATAGCCCTCCCTTATCGCTTTCCCTCATCAACTTTCCTATTTCAAGTAGATTTGAAGACCCTGCTCTGCTGGTGAGCAGCTCAGCGGTGCTTGGCAAGACCCAGCTCTGCGCCTTACTCACACCCTCCAGCAAATGGGAATAACTGGTAACTTCCCCCAGGTGCTTTGAGCTCCCTGGGTATTCCAGGGAGCCTTCCTCATTCACTTGCCTGCCCCAGCTGAAACACGCTCTGTCCGTCCTACTGTGCGGGATGCTAAAGCTTTACTGTCCTACATGCCGCTGGTCTGCCAAAAAACTGGAGATGTCCAAAAATGTTAGGAGTTTGAGGTCGAGGAAGATGTCTTGAGGAAACAACTCAAAAGTACAACTTGTTTAATTTCTTCTTCAGGTGTCTTCTGTGCATGCTTTTCATACGTTGCTTTACCAGTCAAACAGTCATTAAGCAGTGGCTAACAGCACACGTCCTTCAAAAGCACACGTCAGTCTCAGCCACCCTGATGTAAATCTGGAGTGAGCTTGAAGGAGTCAAGAGTTAAACCCTGCATGCGAGCAGACTGAAACGTTCAGTGTCAAAATACAGTCGAGGTAAAATGAATAAAAACGTGGAGTAAGGGGATGCTCAGAATTGATTTTTCCAACAAGGCATTTACAGGCACGCAAAACATGATCTCCACTTCAAACATAAAATAGTCATTGTGCTGATTTGTTACAGTACGACTCGCTAACGTATTTGATTCCACATTATCTGAAACTCGTAGTTATCCGAAGTCTCATCTTCTTAATGGAAGGGAAGGTACAAAAGCAGAGCACTCACTTTAACACACAATATATTATCTATACAAATTGGTACTCATTCAACAGACAAACTTAAAAACCAAATTATGGTAGACTACCAATTTGATACTCCTCAGCAGAAAACACTGCCTAAAGCCTGATAGCTTATAAAGCCTTTTTAACGACATTTCTTGGCATTATAACATACCGGATCTTGACTACGTGCTAAACTCTGCTCGAAAGCTCCTACCAGAAGGAAATTTTTGCTAGCTGGTTACAGTTGAGACCTTACCAAATATTAAACAAGTATTATACTGTGTGCTAATATTATAAAAATGTTTGCTGGCATAATATCCCAGTACTGTGCCGTTTTACCTTTGCTTTGCCTCTAAACTAATTTTCCTGCAAAATTAATTCAGAGCCTTGCCTCAGCTTCCCCAGCTGTAGAACCCGCAGCAGCCACACGCGAACACTGAAGAGTCAAACATGTAAACGTAATTCGCCCAGCACACACATGCACGCGTGCAGAAAGGCAGATTACTTTTCCACTCCAATAGACTTCCTGTATTTAACAAACTCTGATTGCTAGACATTATTATTTATATATTTCTACGTGGTAGTAAACAGTACTTTTTAAAGCACTGCTTCCATTTGGGTTTTTGAACTCAGGGCCACGTTCTCAAAAGCACTTAGGTAATCTAGGAATAACAATGTCAATAACTTACAGCAGGAATAATATTTTATATTTCTTAGGCACTCAGAAGAACACGCCTTAATTCACCAACTCCTTTAATTATAACTTATTAGAAGTTATAGCTTGCCATCGAAATTCTGCAATAAAAATGGTAAAAACCACACATCTACTTCTACAGCTTTTCATCAGGATATAAGCCAGATCCTGGACGTATACTATCACACATGCTGTGAACAATACAGCACACTGTACAGCTTACCAAATAAAAATTCAAGTCCATAGTACAATGACAGATATTTGGATGCTACTGGGAAGTTGATGTTATAAACGAAGGCATTTCTCTTGAAAGTTCAATAAGGTTGAAAGCCAAAACAGTGATACAGCATCAGGGATTTATCATCTAATAATAAAGGAGTGTTTGTTCCTCTGGATCTGCTCCGAACCAGTGGAGTCTCACGTTGAAAGAGCAGGTTCAGTAGGCATGCAGCTTTTCAATTGCACTCCTTATTGTATGCTTTATATTAAAGAAAGCAATTTAACTTTTGAGGACAAGAAAATTATCTTGAAACTGAAGTCCTGCCTAAGCTCAAGGCCAAGCTAGAAAAGAACATACAAAATTATTAAATGCTCTTCACTTATTACTATGGCTGGAACACTCGCAACAGCCATAATTCAGGATGCCTACACATTTTAATTATAACCCCCATTTTCAGCCGGTTATAGCTTTCCCTATCATGTTAAAATTTATCAGGTCTGGCCTTTCAGAGCCTTTAAAAAAAAAAGTTTAGCAAAATTGCTCACTCCTGCTGAAATCATGGGAAAATGAAACAAAACCAGAAGCAATTGCAACTCTGCTGCCCTGTGAGTGCCGGAGCAGGGGCAGAAACTACTTGAGCAACCTCTCCTAATGGTGCTTTGGAGTTCTTTAGTGAAAACCAGGTACAGCATCATTGAACCCACCCATGTAAATTCAATAAAGTACAAAATAATGAAAGTGAGAATTTACGTGGCTGTTAAAGCAACATGAAGCGGGGGACAGCATTCTCCAGGAAGCCGTGTTCTACCGGGTGTATACGGGAATTAATTGGCCCTACTTCCACAAATACAAGCAAGGTTTCCTCCTTAAACAAGTCAGGGCTTTTAGGTCTTTGCCCCACTCCTTATCCAGCAGAGCAAGCAAAAGCGAACAAAACTGGTCTCTGCGGAAAATCTGGGACTGTCTCAGGAACTTTTCTACACTATTAAACTTCCTACCCCATGCATGCAAGCTTTGATGCAAGGCACAACTCTGGTCATATACAGAACAGACCAGTCTGCTAGCGTGCGGCCAAAATTGGATATAGTTATATATTTGCCTTTTAAACATCCAACAAATCTCATATAAAATCACCCTGAGACAATGACAGGGATGCCTGCTAACTCTTGCAAGACTGAACGCACTTCGAGTTGAGTTATGCGTCTTTGGTAGTGGAGATGTGCCCAGCTGATGATCTGCTGGCTGCGTGTGTCCTGCCAGAACAGAAACACCAATCTGCGTCCCACTCCTATACACCTGCACGTCTGGGGAATACTTGGAAAATCAGAGCAGGCTGAATGACTTGCCCTGGCAAAGGCATCTCGCTCCCGTTGTTTTCTTTTCCTAGGTCTGCTCAGGAATGAGCAGGGATTTCCTGTGCACACACGCTGGGTTGTAAAGGCACAGTCAGCTTTAAACTGGGAGGCACTGGGCAGACCGCTGTACTCAGATCGCTTGTACGGGGCCTCAGCAGTATGTTAGCTCACACGACATACACTGACTAAAATGTTGCTGTTCTTTTAAAATGCTTCTCTGGACTCTGTTTGAAATATTCAACGTAAAATACAATATTACAAATGAATAATTTGATATTAAAGCAGAAGAGAATCTCCTATACACACAACAACGAGCACCTACAAAACTACACCAAGGACTAAATTAGGTGTCTGGATGGAAATATCAAGCCAAACTGCAGTACAGCAGGATCAAGACCCAACAAAGCCCTGCTCTGAATGCACAATGTTACGCTGCGTCCCTTCCTGTTTACAGAGTTCTGATAAATCAAATACCAATGATACCGTACTCGAGAAATAAGTTGCAATTTTAACATACACGTGCAATATCTTAAGTCCAGCCTCATCACTGATATTTCCTGACTTCTTACTGCTTAACAAGTATAACCTCATACGTCTCAACATCTGAAAGAATAATGTAACACAATGATAGCTTTGAATTCATGATTGTTTTTATGAAAGAAGCATCTCAGAGACCCCAGCTAACCACAGACCTCCACTGTGGTAGATGCTGTCCAGACTTAACCTGAAAAGCCCTCAATCAGAACAGTTTACAAATCAAATACAGAAGACATACTGAAGATGAAGGAAAGGAAATATTACTGTAATAATACTGATTTATGGAGGAAGTGACCTACCTAAGGTCAGACAAAGTCTGACCCCGATCTTCCAAATCCCAGTCCAGTGCACTAATTGCAAAACTGTTCTTCATCTTCCTTCTGAAACCAGGAATTGGCACAGCAAGGCTGCTGCTGCTCCAGGAGAGCAGCTACTGCTCGGGGCTCCAGTCGTCCAAGGCAACAACACAGCTCTACAGCTGCAGGCAACAATGATAATTTTAAGGGTGGGAAGACAAAATCTTTGGTTGCCTTCTCCCTTTGCTGTGTTGTCTCACTTAATTTTTTGCTTTGGAAAATACAGTTCCAACAGTTAATCCACACGGGCTCCCAAAGGGCTTTCTAAATGAGGTACAGGATCTTCCTTGGTGGACTAAAGTTTATATATACAGAGTATAATAGTGTATGATGTGCATTTTTTAAGCATTATACCACAGTAAGCTGTTAAAAGACCCATTTTACAGGTGAACAAACTGAGATTAAATGACAAAACAAGGCTGCTTGCTTGTCAGCCAAAGGCTTGACAACAAATTCAAAGGACTCTTGAATTAAGAATCCTTATTTACAAAAGTGAACTAGCAAAACGTACAGAGAAACCTGTTCAAAAACAATCCACAACACAGAAAACATTCACCGCAAAGATAAGTGGTCCCAGACCTTCCTTCAACTTAGTGGCTGAAGCTGATAGGTCACCTTTAGGCTGCGGCAGAAGCAGGAACCCCTCCAGTGACTCTTCTAACTCTCCTGGATGCTGATAAGACATTTGTATTTCAAATATGCAATACTAAGGCATTTTAGGTCGGTCGTAGGAATTTAAATACAGGGCTAGTTATGGTTTAAATGGGAAGGTCTACGTATTTAATGCAAATCTTCGCTCTGGTGATGAAACCATGTGCATCACAACGCCCTTTCAGCAAATACAGCCCGAAAACACCTGGAGCTTGGAAGCCAACAGCTTTCCTTCTTAGTTTATTTTTGTCTCCATCTCCTGAAAGAAAAAAAGTGACCATTCTGGGTTAGCACAGGATCAATTAAGAGCCTATTTTAATTGAATGGAAGCCAAAGTTTCCTTCAGAGCTCTATGGGCTGCATATTTGCTGATCAGACAGCTTTCTCCCTTGTGTGACTTTTCATGAGAGTTTTGCTGCATGTGCACGGGACTGGAGAGACTCATATGTCAAACCCTAACTGCTGTGCCAAGCTTTTAAAGTTGATTTTTAGGCACCTTTAACTGTTTAGTATTTTAAATTAAAAACAAATAAGAGGTCAACTTTAAACAAGAGCATTTATAGGGTCACAACTAAGAAAACAAACGCATTTATGGGGCTGCAAGGGAAAAGCAACTTGAACTTCTGCTAGACATGAGAAGGTGGGTGGGCAGGGCAGGGAATATAAAGAGAGTTTCAGGTGGCTTTGCCATGACCTGCGTATTTTGACTTCTGATTTTTCTGCCTATCAAACGGTAACACAGACTCACCATGTAAAGCTCATCGGGGACTGAAACCACGGCTGGAGAAAGCTCCTGAAATACAGCCCTTGTTATCGTCTGTTGAAGCAGTTCGACTACAAGACCTGGTGGGGGAATGGGGGAGAGGAGAGGGCCACCACAGACAGGAACCCAGAGCACGCCACACCGCTGGTTAGCGAGCCACGCACCTCAATCCAACAGGAAAGCACCGGGATCTCCTTCCCGTTACCTGCACTAAACCCCAGTTCATCCAGAGCTATTTCGGCACAAAGCAATAACAAAATCACCTGCATTGCCCACCCTGGAAAATGTACAAGGAAAGGTTTTTCTCTTCTCTCTCCTCCCTCCCCTCTCCCTGCAGCCTGGCGCCAGGCTCCGAACAGGGAACAAAACACACGTCCCAGCGATTGATATTTTCAGACGTGAACCCATTGACGACAGGCAGCCCTGAATACCTTCTCCTTTTACTGTAGGGAATGAAGAGCGGTCGGGTGGCGTTATTGTTTTTGCCAAGCTACATCCTCAAGTCTGTCATCGGGTACAGAAGAAGCCTTTATGCTGCAGTTGTACTGTCCCATTTCCTGGCTTCTGTCAAGCTTAACAAAACCCAAGTACTAAACACATTTTATGCCTTGGAGTATCAAATGTTCTTTGCTATCAGTCGAAATGGAGCTCTGTTCATTTTCATTATTGCTTCATATGAAAATGTTAGCTCTATTCATATTCCATATTCAAGATGTTTAACCTGGGTTCACTGTATGAAAAGTCAATCATGTGTGCATAAATTCAATATATTTTCCACATTTATTGCAGTACAATGAATATCTTACAGACAGCAATGTTTGTATACTGATTCAAAAATATTATCTCTTTCTTTTGCCCAATTTATTTTGTATTTATTTGAGGTGAGGCAGGTATATTTGGGTTAAATAAGCTTTATCATCGCTCAGGGTTTATTATGTTTAGCACAAGAAAGAAAGGCAGTGTAAGAGAAGGAAATAAAAAATCCATCTTCGAAATCATGCCGGCAAGTGGAAAGAAACACTTTTGCTGATAAACAGGAAATATTTTATTTCTAAAGTTAACATTCTTAAAAAAAAACCAAACACTTCAGCTAAATTTGTGGGTTTTAAAACAAACTGTGGAAAACATTAAAGGAACTAAATAGAAACCATCTTTCAAGACGGTAAAACTAGGACAATTGCAAACATGAGGTATTAAACAAGCCATGACAAAGAACACACACAACAGCCAATTTTAACACCAATTAAACATACCTGCAATCAAACCCTGAAAAAATAGTGAGATGTGTCAATCAAGTTATTATGTAATAACATAAACCCTTCAGATTATTATTTATATTTCAGGAAGTTGCACATGCTCCAACTAGCGTCCGGTGTGTTCAAAGCACCCGACAGCCTACAAAAAAGATAAATGAAGAGAATCCAGAGCCTAGGACTACACGGCACAGTAAATGAATAGATAGAGCTGTGGTAGAAGGACAAGAGAAAAATGATTAATTGATGCAACTCATCTCAAAAACCCAGCAAGTGTCGGTAACGTTCTGCCTGTGTTCTGCTCTGACTCTGCCAAAGCCCCAGGTTTGTTCTGCTCGTGGGAGTTTTGTTCAGGATGGCAATGGTACATACTGGTGAAATAAAAAAACATGAGCAGAAAACAGCAGTTTTTGGCTTTATGGGCTTTTTTTTTCTTGCTGCAGGTTTGCTCAATATTTTAAATGAAAGAACTAAAGAGAATTTGCCATCACTGCGGCTTTGGGTTGGAAATGAAAACTGGAATTCAGATACTCTGCAACAGAAGAATTGTAAGATTTTTGCCCGAATCATAAAAGCAATTTTATTTTCTGCACAGAAAAAAAAAAGTCGACTACACGCACAGTTTCTTTCTATCTTTCTGTCTATTCTATCAAGTTTTTCCACTGAATAGGCCAATAGATTGAACGCAAGTTTTGGAGTACAGGTTAACATGCAACACGCAGTGACAGCAAACAACTACCAGACGGGGAAAATGCAACCTACGGCAGGCAAAGGTCCCTTACGGGTAAACACACCTTTTTTTTGTGCAAGTAAAATTAAGATTTTACAGCGTAACAGAACACAGAGCATCTGCTACGGTGCAATAAGCACGTGCCCCAGTGACTGATGTCTACCGCCACTCGCTTGGAGCCCCTGCCCACCCGTGCACCCATCCGCTGGGTGCGCTGCTGCTGTAGCAAACACTGTGCACGTACGCTGGGATGGTGGGAAGATCAATTAGTGTGTGAAAAGTGCTCTGAAGCCAAAAAGCGCTAAGCGAGTGCTAAGGGTTACATCCCGTTTCAGCAACGTCATTTCAACTGCTGCTTACATGCACCGAGCTCACGATAACCGCAATTTGCCTTGAAAAAGGGTAAACAGCATGCAGGTAAGCAAAATTTAGAAATTCAGCCCCAAATTGCCGCCTGAAAAATACTTGAAGTGATCACGCAACACGCAGTAGTTACGATCAATTCACGCTGTACAGAATGGGCACACAGGAACATCCCCAAACGCTCACAAACACCTCAACAAGCAACAATTTTCTTTAAAATACCGGGGTCAAGTCAGTGGCCATGCTTTTCACTCCGGTGTGGAGCACGAAAGGAACTCAATATTCTTGCAAAGTGAGGTGACCCGAAGGAAGCTGTGCTCTCGTTTCGCTCTTCTGTTTGGATTCGTATACCAGCGCTCAAACATCAACTATTATAGCAACAGGAATATTATGCTATCATCTTATTTACCTACGGTGGGGGGGAAATAAGAGTTTTAACGGAGCTAAAGCAAGTAAAAAACCTCTACTTCAAAGTAAAAACTAATTATGTGTCTTACTAATTACATTTTAAAAAGATACACAGGGCATTACCAACGAACCCTGCAAAACTGAAAACACAACCGCGTCTCAGGCTGCCTTGGCTTGGAAAAGAGCTCCTGAGAATTACCAAGGGATTCCTGCTTCCCGCAAACACAGCGCCGCTAATATTCTCCAGATTTGCTGGCCCTGCTACGAACCATCTCAAGAAAATGTTTACATTAAAGCCGGGTTCAGCGAGGAGGTCAGCTAACTTTAAGGCTTTAAGAAATCAGCAGCCGTCTTGTCTCCCCAGCAGTGCAGGGGGATGGGAAAAGATTGAAAAAAAAAAAAAATCATTAACTTGCTGCATGGCCAAAACCTCAGTTTTTCACTCTGTTTTGTCTGCTGTCAGCCATGTGAATTTTGTTGTTCCCCCCTCCCCAGTCATTAGGCGTCCGTCAATAAATTGTCAGCACATTTCCAAAGTTTCTGCATACTGAAAGCTGCTTTTAGCCTAAGCCACAATATCCCACGTTTTAAGACTGTAATGAAAATAACAGGTACTATCTCACACAATTAGCTGCGATTTTTATCAGGTTCCAGACTTTCAAACTGCACGCGTATTTCAAGTAAACAAGATAAGGAATTTATATTGTACATATTCAGCCTTTATTCTTCAAAAATTGCTTCGATGACCAGCGGGTGGATGTCAGATGATTTTCTGTTTCATTCTGCACCACACAAGAATCAATACAATCTGGTTTTATCTGAGTCCGACTCCTAAGCTTACGTCTTATTTACATCTTGCAACTGATAAACGATAGCTATAAAAGCGTGGCATTCCACAGGAAGAAAGTGAGATACACTTCATCTAATTGTTTAAAGTAGGAGAAACAGGATTCCCACTCCGAAATAAATGTTGCAGAGGATTCCACCGGTAAAATTGCATTGCGAAGGTCTCACAACCCTATGCAGAGCACCAAGGCAAGTGTTAATACTTGCTTCTAACACAAGTTGTGTTTAGCAGACCCAGGGTTATACACACAATACAACTTCTAGCAACTGGTCCATGAGATATGGATTTGCTTAATGGCTGATTGAATTTTAAGTTCATTTATTTTTTTTAATCCCAGAACTAGTTACTAACAGCACACAGACACGAGAGAAGGGAAATACCTGCCTCGTGTTCTGGTTCTGTCTCGTTAACTTATCTCTAAGTGCAACTATTCTACCAAGAAAACAAAAAGCACGGGCACGTAGTGCACAGGGAAAGAGGGATAGCAACAGATGAGCAAAAATCCAAATTTGAAATAATTTGTGTATGCAGATAATCTGCATAAATTAAGATTTTGAGTTAGCACAACGAATGGACACAAAAACTTCCAGCGAGGAATTGTTCGCGGAGATTTTTAACTGGAGAAGTACCCGTTCTGCAGGGCCTGCCTCTTTCGAGAAACTCCTTTTCCTGCCCAACGAATACCAAAACGATTTCCACAGCTTTCACTCCTTTTGACACAAAGGATACAGGAGACTGTTTAGACTCCTAATAAGACAGGAGCCGTTAAAGCTACACAGCGCTATTAAACACGGGATGGCGGCAGCCAAGAAAACAATTCCTTTGAGAGGAAAACAACCAGCATGTGCCCTCATGTAGGAATCACATACCAGAGGAAAAGAACTTTTTTTTTTTGGCTGGTGTGCCATGTGACTGTAAGATGCTTACTGTGCACGAAGGCGCTGGACTTCCCGAACGTGCCCATGGTTTGGCTGTCCTGGGGAAGGTGGCATTTAGTTCAGACACCCAAACTGACTGCCACCTGCCGTCCTTTCACGGCAAGAAATTTTCCAGAAATCACTGCTTGGCAAGTGCTGGTATTGCTGTCATCTGGCAAGTACTAGCAAATGTTGTCAAAGTGATGCATTAGCACCGAATCTTCTGAAAGTTAAGCAGAAAGATCTTTTAATTCTACTAGAAATGTTCATTTTCTTCCCCCACCTCTACCACGAAAGCTAGGACACCCCTTAAGAGCTCCTTAGAGGTGCATATAAAATTGTGCTCCTCTGAAGTCCTTAATCTAGAACTACACCATAACAAGGGAAAGAGCCCAGGCACAGTAATTAACACATCACTACCGTATTTCTTCCAATTCAGCAAATTTACAGCTGAAAACAATTGCATGGAACCCAATTTAATTACATTAAAAATTATGTAACTTATTTTATTAAATCGGGATTGATTGCTCTACAAAGAATTTAGATCTGACAATGACCTTCTGTGCTCCCGTAAAAGGTGTTCAAAAACCAATGAACACGCAATGCAGGCTCTAAACCAGAAACTAATTAGCTCACACACAAAATATTAAATCTGTTTCACAAATTATGTAAATCATATAAAAAATGAGGTATAATACCAATGGCAAACTTTATAGTGCCAAAATGGAATAAGCTGTATGTATACCTGCCTTCAAATTAACTAAAGCAATTATACTGTAAAATCATTAGCCCAAGACATAGTTTAAAGTCGAGCTTTAATAACTTAATGCTACATGTATCTTCTAACCACAGAAAAAGCATTACATACATTTACACTTCCCACTAAATTTCGAGGAGGTTATGCTGCATTAAACCAAGCAAGAAAAATAAAGTATTCAAAAAAAAATTAAAAAAGGAATGAAGGAATGTCGAAAATGTTTAATGCACAAAATATGCACAAAATCGAACCATCATTTCCTCGGGAGTTTTGTTTCCCCATAAAAACAACGCATTATTATGCTTTCTGAAACTCTACCATGTTTATTCCAACTGCCACAGTCAAAAAAAAAAAAGAAAAAAGAAAAATTGTTTAATTAAACAACTATCCTGAACGATGAGAAAACGAAACACCATTTTGTGGGATCTTGGCAATACTTTAAAACGCCAATTATCTGGTCTCAAGGCTCTGTGCGTACTATGGCCAAAAGCTGTTATGACTCCGCATCCAGGGCGGGCGGGTGACACGGCAGCAGCGGAGATGCACGAGCGTCTGTGCACTCATAAGGGACAGGCTGAAAGGTGTCATTTTTTTTGCCGGGATGGCTGTACCATACCCTCCACGTAGCATTTTGCAGATAGGATTTTGCAGACGCTTTGGGATTCCCTCAGCATAAAGAGGAGAAACTGTGCGTGCGATTTCTGCCTGAACAGGAGCACATACAGAAAACCCGGAGAACAGTCTCCCCAGCCTGAACTTGAGATGACTGCGTATTTTTTGTGGTAAAGCTAAAAGCCAAAGCAAAATTGTGATGTTTAGGTGTGTGCATGTATGTATTTATAAATAAAAATTCTAGTTCAGGTTTAAAAAAAAAAAACACAAAACAACTTAGAGCTTTCAAAATTTCTTCCAGTTGCATATAGCTGAAGTGTTAATGTCGATCTTCCCATGGACAGAAACTCTTTAAACTTTCTGGATTGCTATCATCTTATTTTCTTTAAAAGAAAACAGCTTCTTTTGTACCTCAACATTAAGTCTGATATATGATGAACTACACAAACTAAAATTTGGTGCCCTGTACCCCTTTGAACATTTGGGGTAACACATCATGATACACAGAACCTGAACCCAGCCCAAAGAATGGATGTGGATGTGTAATGCAAGAGGAACTGCAAAGATCTTTCAGAAACTGAGTAAGAAAGGAGAGAACAATTCCTGATTCCAGAATACTGATTCATGAAAAAGCAGTTGTCTGAATTTGTCACAGAGCTTTTAACACTGATCAGCAGTGAGGTGAACTGGCCAGAGATGTACCACAACTTTTTTTGTGTGTATATATAGGTGTAAAGACACATAAAATCTACAATCACAGATCCCATGTAATCAATACACACAGGCTCCGTATTTAGCAGGGCTGCTATACTAGTGTTATATCACCCTCCTGCAAAGAAGAGTATAAAAACTACGGGCATGTGTTGCAAACAAGTACTTGGGATGGGGGAGAGAATGGAAAGAATTACAGAGGGAAGAAACTGGGAAAAATCTGAGCCGTATCTGGACTGATCTACAGTGAAAATTACTGACATCCACTCGGCCAGCTGAGGAAGGCAGGATCGATGACTGAACGTGCTAATAAAATGCGTCTGATTGGAACAAGTATTTCCTTGCCTCAAAATATCCTCACAGTGATTATGCTAAGACAGAAGTCACCTCTTAAATACCAACTGTCTCCTGACATTGCATGACCACCTCCCTCGCTCTGCGAACAGACCATAAACGTTACGGTAATCGCGGTGACTGATGACACGCACGTATTTAGTACAGTTTAGATTTTGTCTTTAAAATGCATTTTAGAAAGAACAGTAAATTAGTTTCTGGAGCTGACTCCAGAACTTAGTTACGAAGAATAAGTACTGAAAAGGAGATAGTCAAGGCAAGTAGTTTTAACTGCCTGGCACTCTAAATTGAAGGGAAAAATACTTGCTGGTGTAAACTGCATTCCTAATTCGTTAGAACAATTCAAAATTAGATCTGTGTCATTAAAACAGATGCAACAAAGCCGGTTCCCCGACAATATTTTATCTGTGTCTTTTTGACTTATTGCTTGAATCTGCACACGTGCCAAATGCCACAGTACTTGCTAACCACTTAATCTGTTTCCTTTGAAACTCATCATCAAACGCTCAATTCTGTACAGTTAACGGCAGGGTCTTTGTAATATGTTTTCTTTTTAAAACTTAAATCCAGTGTCTTGGGAAGGCTTTTTTTTTTTCCCCTCTTCTAAACTATGAAGTCTCGTTCCATGTTTTTAAAACAGCAATGTTAGGTATAACATGCTAAGTGAAAAAGATGTCACTGATCTGAAAATCCCTTAGAGAGTCATATTTCCCCTTCAACAAACATCTAATATATTAAATATTTTCTGAAAGAACAAATGATAACCTTTGCATCTGCTGTTTAAGAAGCCCTAAAACCCTCTAACTTCAGCTTTGAGAAATTTATATTTTTAAGGGAAAGATAGAGAGAATGACTGAATGAATAGGTCATGAAATATATTAAAAACAAACAGCAAGAAAAACATCATTTCAACTCTATTACAGCTCCAGTTACTACTTACACCACTTTTTCCTGGGTTGGATTGTATCTTGATCAATGATATCTCAGCTGGTTTTAGTTGAAAAAGTTTCCATTTCTATCTTTACTAATGGTGCCACTGATAAAGCAGCAGAAATGCATTGCATCTGCAGCAGAACTGAAACTTCATCGAGGAATATTCATTTACGCATGCAAGAACTGAAACCGTCAAGGAACATAGATACTTATGAAACCTTGTACGTCCACATAACATTTAGAAACAGAAATCTGAACAGGAAAGTAGAAGGCAAGAAACATAGCAGTATTAAAAGTCTAGCACAAAAAGGACTGTCAATCTTACATCTCTAAACACTGAATGAAAGATTGGTGGAAAGCAGGACATTTCAGCAGAGTTACAGGAAAAAAAACCAGCATTACCATATTATCCCATAGCACAATATTTAATTTCCACTTTTGATTTTTCTATAAGCGCACTGTCTGCAGGTAGGCATGCAACAGTTAGACAAAAAAAAGAAAAAAACATATGCAAGGTAAAGCACCCTCTGGAACTGACTGCTATAGCTCAGCTGATCCTTACATTATCCCCTTCCTTTGTTTTATTGCTTCTCCGATTTACGAGGAAGTGTAAAATGCCTCCGGAAAGGTGGCAGGAGGATATGCTCGCTCCCTGAATCTGTATAGCTTCGTCGTGTAAAGAAGGCACGACGAAAACACGGTAGCCACCAAGAAGCTGTGCTAAACAACCAGTTTCCCTGCTAACTGAAAGCGTGAGCGAGTCGGTGCCGATGGCTGCGGTGCCCAGGGACCGAAGCACTGCTGGGGACCCCGGCCATGCCCCTGCGTCCCTGTCCTGACCGGGGACGTGCCCCGAGCTGGCTCGGCCGCCCTACCCGCAGGCTTCTGGGGCTGCTTGTTCCCTGCGCTCAGCTATAAATTAGCAACATCATCAGTGTAGGGAGAGAAAAAGTCTTCTCTCCACTTGTCCTGAGGTTTGTGTGTGCTTTTTTTTTTTCTTCTTCTTCTTTTGGGGTAGCTCCTGGGTACAAACCCCATGAAAATACCTTACCGCAAGCATCTAGGCACTGCAAACTTTTTTCTTAAATGTTGCTACCGCACTTTTAAAAGGCAAAACAGAGGAGTTTGAAGCAAAGATTTGGACAATAGGAGTAAGTTGTAAAGCCCAATTAGTTTGACAGGGTCCTTTTCAAATTCACATTCATCTTCCAAGCAAAGCCTTTCTGGCAACGTGGAATCAACAAGCTATATTGTAACGGGTACTTGTGTGTTCTTAAAATAAACATTTCTTCTCTTTGCATGGAAATGTCATCCCTTTCAATTTACATCTTTGGAAACAAAAGCCTCTGGAAAAGTATACAGAAAAACCTGGAAAAACCCTATACCAGTTTGCAAAACCAAAGTAAGATATACAAAGGAAATGAACCTGTGATACTGTTGCTGTAACACAAACACTCGCTGTCTACTGCCACATTTAATTCACATTATGTGTTTTTCAATGCTGGCTTCTTCAACTTATACATGAAGAGACGCATTAAAAAATGAAAACTTAAATAATTGTATTTTGGTAGATTGTCTTGGATTTAAGGCCAAAACAATCAGCAAAACAAACAGTGAAAATGACTTTTTTTTTTTTGGCTGATTTGTATAAATCTCTGTGGGAAGAACAGGGTAGGGAGGAAAAAGGCAGAATCAGAGGTATTTAAACAGATTTCCTTAGACATCTAATTTAGACATCCAGTGTTTTGAATCATCTTCTGGAGGTGTCTCCCTGTACAATGGTTGGTTCCTGTTTGTGAGTGTGTCAAACTTAACTCAGATACCTCTCAGCCTCTTTTAGCCACCGTGAATACTCCCATATGTGTTTAAAGCAGATCCTGAGCCAAACTCCTCGATGGGAGCAATTTTGGATTTTTTTTTTTAAAACTTTTACACCTAAATTTCAGAGCTTAAGTCTGTCTCCATATTCAATTAAAAGAAAAGTTAATGAGATTATAGTCAAGCAACCATATAAAGGCCTCACAATACAATTTACAGCCAAAATTACTTTGTTCTTTTTTCTGAATATATATTTAGACATAAACTCTCCTTCACAGGAAACATTTCCCCATCTATCCTCCCCAAAATGTTTTGTGCTCTGTGCACAGTTCTTCCACAGCCAGAAGCAGATTTCCCGTCTATGCAGGGTTCAGCATACCAAAATCCACATTCATGTTACAACCAAAGCACACAATTTAATTTGTGGACATTTTATGAACTATGTAGCCAAATTAAAACAGCAACCAAAAAAAAACCAAGCCTCGTTTCCTGTCTTTTCTGTCCCCAAATTTCTACCGCATCATGTTAATAATAAATTTTTCCATAGGATTTCCTCCTGCCTAAGGAAAGGACCGACCTGGTATTGATCAGCCATTCAGCCTCAGCACGGTTTATTTGAACAACGCAAGGCGAGGCCCGAACGAAGGCACCGGCTACTCCTGAATGTCCTCACGTGTGCACAAGATCACACACCGAAATAAACACAGCTGCGTTGAATTTTGATGGGCTGAGCGCTCCAGAAATGCTCCCATCTTGCTGGAAGTGAAGATCTAGAGTGCTACAACTTGCTGCCTGCAAAGCTATCGTTTGGTGAGGAGGGAAACGCATACCACCGGCAGTCTGTAAATACGCAATTTAGAATTAGTGGAAAAACTTCCCGGAATCCAGGAAAAGCCACTATTGAGATCTGGAAAGAAGAACTCAGCCCACGCTATCAAAACGCTCATGGAGATGTGACTTTCAGGTTAAGAATAAGGAAGTACATTCCTAATGTTTCACTTCTGCCCTTCAAATACAGTTTTATGGCCCTAAAAATACACTGCAGAATGAGTTTCCTCCATCACAGTCACATGGTCGTGCTGCTTCGGCACTAACCAGACCAAGCTCATGGATTCTGTAACAAAAAATTCTTCACTTGGAGTTATCCCACAGAACAAACTTCTGGGAATTGATTCACGCTTAGTACTGCTACAGAAAAAAAACACGGACGTATAACTCTCACCATTCCAAGTACCATGAAAACCCAGTTTTATGGTATATATGTAGCTACGATATTTTTATCATCTCCATTACCAGGGAGGATGCACCTCTGCTCTGACTGGTGGTGAGCAGCCACATACCAAAACCATTATACGGGAATCCGTGGCAGCCGATTGCTGCAGCAACTGCCAATAACCAAGAACATCAACAAAGTTGTTTATTCATCTATTATAAATATGATTTTGCTTGTCTGGGCTGAGATCGCCGAACAGATGGCTGTTAAATGAAAAATATGTTAATTTTTAATAAAAAAACAACACCAATTATCTCAAAATTATCATGCCTTTAAAGGTCAGGTAAGAGGCAAGGAATTAAGAAATCTTACATGCTAACCTCACATGCCCAGCCACTGATTTGCTACAAGAATTGACCTAAGGTGCTCCAGAAGAGTCTGGGAACGATAACTGGTAGCTACTGCCCTCACCTACTGCAGAGACAAATATTTATAGGGCAATCCAAAGAGATCCATCATTATATTAATGAAGTACCTGCTGACACTGTTTTGCTTTAACACTAATAAATGCTGAGGTTGCACATATGCTAAAAGGCAGCTTAGCAGGCAAGCACACAATTTAGCAAACATTGTTTACTAGCAAGCATCACCGGGAATACAAGGCTGTTTTGTGTCTAAAAGACGAAAACCCAAATGTACCCTTCTCGAGCCACCACTGTTGTATCTCCAGTGGCAGTTCGGTGCCACTGTTTTTTTTTTCCCCCCTGCTGCTCTCTATATGTGCAGCTTTCAGACTGGACTGTTTTCTCTGGTTTACCAGCACAGCTTAATGAAAAGGCACAGTCATTCAGATGAAGAAACTGAAGTCCACCCAGGGAATCCAGCCCAGGAGGAAAAGGTGCACACGTCAGCCAAGCAGCTTCCGTGCGGCATTACAGCAGCATTTCTAAATGGAAACCCCGGTTTCTCACTTGAAAAGCTGTTGTTTTTATCAATGTTTGGTGAAAGTGTCATGTTTTTAAGGAAAAAGCCAATGTAACCTTCTCCTCTGTTTTCCCTCCTCTTGTCCCACACATTTTTAAACATTTTAGGCTGCTGCCTTCTCCATGCTCAATGCTGTAAATGGGAACAGCAAGCAGAAGTTCAGAAGAGAGAACACAGGAAGGCAGTGAATCAGCTAGAGCTCTACGTTTCAACCTTTTGGGCAAAAATACCCCGGTATTTACATTTTAATCTCTTTTCTTCCTCTTCTGGGGTACTCGCAAAGCATAAAAAGGCAAGGATCTTTTCTGCTTTCAGTAAACCTCACATAATGTTGATAGTTTAGCGTTTAGTTTCCTTATGAGTGATGAGAAAACTTAAGTGGTCTTTACTATCTGTGTATTTTAAAGCTTGTCTGAATATGGTTTCCTGTGAAGAACTCTTCCCTACAAGAAAAAAAAACAAAAAGTTTTCCGGTTTATCACAAAAAGGCAGTTTTCTACAGAAAGCAAAATCCCTTTCAAGAAAAGCATTAGTTTTTAATTAATTGACAGCCTCATTTTCTGTTAAAGAGCAGCCTACAAATTTTTTTAACCGGCTCTAAAACTGCATAAAATTGATGATGGTTTACTGCTTAATGCGTTATCATATCCTGTGTTTGATGCCCCCGAGATCAAGCTTTTCAGCATAACAACTGCCCCTTCGTGTGCATACAAAGCATTCAGCAAACACTGCTCGAGCCCTAAGTAAGTTAGGGAACTGATGAAGTTATGGGAATATGAAGATAATGAACTTTTTCAAGTGCTGATTTTTTTTTTTTTTGCCATACAGAGCACCTATTTATGTTCTAATGTGTAATTTGAAACCAAAATGTTATGTTTTTAACATTTTCTTCATAACAAAAGTAGTCTGCTTGAATTGAAAAAATACACAGAAGGGTCGCATTTACACCACCGGCCTTTAAATCCTCACTGAAAGCTTAACCCTCCGAGGAAACATCTTCTGAAATGCCAGTATAGAATATTAGTTTCTGTACTACTGACATGTCACGAAAAAAATCCCAACCACAGTGTAATCTGATGCATTATCACCTCAGAAGCTAAACTCGGTGTCAAATTTACTGGGCCAATTTAAATCTGTCGGAAACTGGAACTCCTTTATTATTATTAATACGGCTTCATTTTGCTGCAAGTTTCCAGCTCTGTGGTGGATTTGAGGTTACATCGTAGCGGCCAACAGCAAATCCTTTGGAAGGGAGTCAACGGCGCAGAGAAGATAGCATTGCAGTGGCTCCGATTCCAAGGATAAGCAATGAGAAACGCTTTCAATCCAACTGCGTGCTGGCTCCTTGGCTGAAACCTCCCTGCTTCTCTACCTACCTTCTCCCCCCTGCCATCATCTGGGCAATACAGGGGCTGTGCCAGCACAGAGCAGGAGATAATCCTGTTAGTGGGAGCATTAACTTTTCACCTGGATATTCATACGTGGAAGAAGGCAGCACAGCAAGCTTTCCTCCCCCAGCGAAACCGCTTGGTTTCCCCATGCCTTTCAAGGGAGCAGAGCAGATGAACGCAAGTCTCAGCTTAGGTCAGTGCTTCAAAAAGTATCTATAAAATAAACAGTTATCAAACACAACTCTAATGCATTTCAAGCTGGGAAAATAATTAGTTCATGCTACAATTGTTCCAAAAATGAAGAGGGAATAAATGACCGGATAGAATTCTGCACGTGCACTGCTCTAACAAATGCAGTCATGAAAAATATTTCTTACACTTCTCAGTCTAGTATTAACCAGCAGCAGCAGAAGTAAAATGTCAAAAAATATATACACGTGAAGAAACAGGCTCCATTTACAGCATCAAGAGGTTCTTACATGAATTCAAAAGTGTCTTTTTTTGTTTAGAATAACTCTGCTCCCATTGCCAGTGCATCATTTAAATATCTGCCAAACAATCAAATAGAAAAAAAGCAAGTCACGAGGCAGTTTCATCTTGGTAGCCCACGGGCGTTACACATGGTTATACACGTGTGTATGTATTTCTAGGTGCATCCGTGTTTTGTTTTACCATAAAGGACCGGTTGCGCTGTCAGCCCATCTGGGGTAAAACCAGCTCAAGGCACTCCAGCCCCACGTCCAGGGCATGGCAGCTCCCTGCGAGCACAGCCAGGCATTGCTGGGCTGGAGCAGTTTGCAGAAAGGAAAGCAAAACAACTAGAACAAGTTCAATTGCTTCAATTCATTGCTCTACACCCATGAGGCCACAGGTCCCTAAAGTAGTGCAAAAATATTAAAGCAAGACCAACAGCTGTTCGACTCGCACAGACAGCTCTGCCTCCCTTTAACGCTGCCGCTCCAGTGCCATTTGCTGTAAGCAGCTAGAAAATTGTTTGCTGGGGACAGCGTTTTTCTTAATTAGCAAAAGCACAACAAGCCTCCCAGGGGAAGCTCTGAGGCCCCGCGGTTTGTGTGCACACGCTGCTTCGTTCCGCAGGGGCTATTTCTTCCCTGCTGTAGAAGAACACTTGGGAATGTCAGAGCTAACCTTCAGCACATGCTTCTGCATCGAGAAAAGAGTCAAGGAGCAGCTGAGCCACGTGGTTGAGACACTCGTTACCTGTGATACTGCCTCAAAGGTGGTTTTAGCAATTAGGGATCAGAGGCTGCTCGGTGACTTGGTTGGAAATGGGACACAGACCCAAATCCTGATCGTGGAGCTGAGCTGCGGATGGAGCAGAGAGCAGTTCTACCCAGCACGTCTAAGGCTCACCGGCGTGCGAAGAAATGCAGTGCCGTGTCATGAAGATCAGCTTTATGGTGTGGTTTGCAGCAAAGCTAAAAGGCCAGCCCTCAACCCGAAACGCAATTGTTAAAGAACTGGGAAAACTAAGATGGTGCAAGCGCAGGAAGTGCTCTATTTGGGCAAGCTCTCGCGGTCTGTTAGAACAGTGCTGATGAGCTCCTGGTCACTTGAAGCAGCCCTGCTCTTACCTCTGGGAGGTTTTCCAAAAGGTTGGGAGCAGGGGGCACTCCGCACAGAGAACAGGCAACAGGAGAGGAGCCTGAAGTTAGAGGAAATAAGCAAAGGAGGGGGAAAAAAAAAACCAAAAAACCAAAAAACAAACCAACCCAGAGCTACCAGGTGGGCAATGAAGTCACTGAAGTGGCTTCAGGGGAAAGTGATCACCACCTTTTCCCAGAAGCACCTTTAATCATCCTTGATGCAATTTCACTAAAGCAAATTCTATTTAATTTCATTGTGCCTGACCAAGCACTGCAATTCCTACTAGCTGGACACTTTCTAGCCTTCATCACGCTTTCGCAATAGTACTCATTCCCTTGAATTTATCAGTGCATTTATCACAGCGTTTCCAAAAGCGCCAGCTCCATGAGGCAGAACCTGGTGCTCAATACTTTATTTGTATTCAGCAGATCGACCTTTGCATTCTGTCCTGGTACTCTGATAATTTCCCCAGTTTCCAGGAGAACTCCTGCTGCCCTGCAACGTAATCACTCCTGCATTTGACGAGCCGAGCACTTTTCTTCATATAAGGTCAGGAGCCTTGCATATTTATACAGCTTTTAACAGTCTAACCAGGCTTAAGTTTAACCTATAGATATTTAATTTTGTTCTGCTACAATAACAACAAAACTCATATTTAGACACCGGATTTAACCCCAAATTTAAAAAAATTGCAGTGATCCCTTTGAGGAAAAAAAATATATAAAAATTGTATACAAGAATTAAAGATCTGTATGAGAACCTTCACATCCAGGATGCATCCAGTGAGATTTATACTGCCAATGTAAAGGACACAGGATGCTCTGTAAAAAAATCCAGAGAAACTTTCCCTTCCAATTGTTTCAGCAAGCAGTCACTTGTTAGGAAAACAGCAAGAGATTAACAGCTAAAGGAGATTATAAAGGGTATCAATGTATACAGAAACAGGTAAAACAAAGTTCTACAAAACACAGTTATTCAAGTATTTCTCATGCACCACTCAAAATACATCCATCATCACGCCAGCTCATCCTTAGGAAGTCAACATTTCTGAAAGTTTGGAGTTAACACTTCCACAGTTTGCCATTTGAACAGTAGAAAATGTGATCTCTGTATATTCAGCACGCAACTTAACAGGAGAAGACATAATTCATCTTTAGCTTGGATTCAAACCAGGTCAAAGAGCTCCATATTTTCAGCCCATTAGTCATGGGAATTAGAAGTATTATACAGTTGCTTTTAATTGGCAGTTCATGCTAAACCACTACAATCTAGCCTATAATTGCAAAACTAACTAAATTATATTCTCAATAAAACATCATCCAGCCTACAAAAGACCTGTCCCAAAGCAAACTACATCTCACATGCATAAGTAAAATATAACCAGCTCCACACTCAAAGATCATGGGAAAAATGTTGATGACCAGCTGCAACTGGCCGTCCGAGCAAAGCTCCGGCGCAATACCGTGTTCCACCCCAGCTCCCTCTCAAAGGAAAGTCGTTTGCAATGCTCCGCTGGTCAAACACAACATTAAGTAGCAAGCACTAAAAAGTTAATTGAATGTTTGCCAGGAGACGTATGCCCCATTTTTATACTGGATAATTAATTTCTTTGTTTTTATAAGAATTTTAAAGAGTGACCAACATGCACCCTGAGGGTAATGATCTTCACTCAAGGGAGACTTCTGACTTTTGGTGACACGGGACTTATTTGTGCTTGGAAACACTCCACCATTATTCTCATGTAGGCCCTCGCTTTCAACATTACACCAACTCTTGCATCTATTTTATCTGAAGTTGCTAGTACCTTTGTACACCTCTCCTGGAAGAAAACCATTTTGACGTGAGGACCTAAAAAATAAATTTGTTTGTAATGTTGTTTTACAATCAAGGTGACAGAGGCACAGATGAAGCACCACAGGCCAGGGGCACACTGGAAGATGATGGAGGGCCATGGAGAAGGAGCTCTCTCTCCTTCTAACAATGTACTTCAAAATTCCAAGACCTGCCTGCCCTTTCTCATCGTGCTACTACACAGCAACAGGGCTTTGCTGTTGACAGTGTCAGCTACTCATTAAAATAAACTGCAGTACTTTTGTTTATTTATTTATTACTATCAACCCTGCCAGGATTAATCATTTTATGTATGAATCATTTCATATATATTTAAGCTGTCAGAACTAACGGTTCCATATTTAGAGTCAGAAAGGAAACATGGACTATTAGCATCTTGCAACACGTGCCAAAGCTCCAACGTACCCAAGCTCCAACGTACCCGCAGACTTTTGGTCCGCTACCATTTCGGAAAAAAAAACCAGAGTGATTTTTACCGTCATTATGCTTTTGCTGCTAACAGTGGACATTGCTATAATTTAAAACCTTAAATTTAGAAGCAATCGTTGCAATCTGTGAACAACTTCTATTGCTTCAGCAAATAAGTACTTGATCAATTCACCATACAGAAGAAATATCGACAAGTAAACAAGCAATATTCTGCCTCTCTCTTCCTCTGTGAAGATCTTAAACTACCGCTGATTTTAACTGTCGTGACAATATAGCAGCTATGTACGTGGCATTCAACTTCCTTAGGCTTTGCCACTAAACATGAGCAGCTATCAGAACTACCGCAGAAACAATGAACTCCTCAACAAGCGAACTCTACAGTTTCTTTAAGCTTTCATCTATTATATTTAAAAGTTTGCACAGTTTTCGGACTCTTATTTTTAATTGTCATCCAAACGGCTGGGTCGCCTAAAATTATCCCAGTTAAAATAATGAGGTTATTTTACTATCAATAAAAACAGGACAAGACACAAAATAGAGAGTAACAGGGAGATGACATGGGTTTAACTGCGAACCTGGGCTAAGCTCCTGCAGGTCTGAACACATCTCCACTCACAAATAATCAACAGGCATTTGCTCTGCACAGGTAGCTCCGATCTTCTTACTGCTAAGACTATTAGAAGATCATTAAAGAAGGTTTTTTTCATTGCCTGAATACCTGTACGAGAGCAAACTTCACCTAACCACATCGTAAAAGGCAAACTGGTATAAAGGTGTTCACCGATTAGGCATCTAGCCTCTACTGGCAGGACCTTCCATCTCTCAGCTGGAATCTGTGCAGGCAACAGAAGAGCTGTCAGCAAAACAAATGCTGCTACCCGCCTCCCTCCGGTCTGCTTGCTGTCTAGGTTAGCTGCCCTCTGGTTTGGGGTACAACAGCTGCGGTACACGACGCACACTGTCGTGACACCTTCCAGGTTTGTCACTCTTGCCCCCTCCGTCATTGCCACAGGGCTCCTGTGGCATCACTCAGCCTTCCTGCTGCAGCCAGCTGAGCATGCTGGCCCTCCCCGGGGCTTTACAGGAGATGTTCTGTCTTTCTGGGAGAAAGCTGTGGTTTTCCAGCCTGAATTAAGTTACCCTCAGCCTTTACGCTGCAGCTCCAAGAAAGCCAGAAGACCAGAACTGAAGAGCACAACTGCGTGCCCATCACCTGAGTCTCACCCATGGAGACAAAGGCGAGCTTGGATGTTCCCATAACCACGCCTGACCTTTTTGTCCTCACTTGCATCTGGAAACATAGCCCACAGTTATTTGTGTTGAGACAGCCTAGGGCTCTCTCCCACTGGGTGAAGCCAAGTGGAGAAGAACTTGCCTGTCCTGTGGGAAGAACGGCAGGGAGACACTGGGGCATCAGCGGGACGTGGACTGCCTTCCACATGCTCCAGCTTGAGTGCACGCACCGCCTGGGTTACAGCTCCCAGCAGAGGAAAAGCACCCACAAATCCCATCTGCAGGTCTTCTGCATGCAGATTGGTAGCAGATTGCACTTCATACCTAAGGCAAGCTACAAGGAAAACCTACTCCCTTCACACTACCAAAACAACGGAGAAGATATAAGCCTGGTAACTAGTTTCTTTAGAAAGCAAGCAGCCAGGCCTAGCAAAAAAAACCTGTGCTCTGCTCTCTCCTGGAGCTTTGTTGACACCATGGCGAATAACAGTAATACAGAGAAAATCCATTGTTTCTTGTGGAAGTGGAAATATTTACTACGTGTGCACACAGATACGTAGGAGCAGCCACAGCTGCAGCGTTCACGAGGTACTTGTGGGATCCCACCAGGAACCCACAGCAACAACACGCTTTATTGTAATGTCACCTGGAAGAGACGGAGAAGCTACTGGGCTGGTGGCAGCATATGTCCTGAGGTTGAAGGAAGTGCAGGTTTCTGTGTTACCGGCGGTTCTAAAATAAAACACGCACATCTATTGATCGAATATGAATTACTGCGCTGCAAATGCTTTCCTGGCTGTAGTCTTTCCAGGCACCGCGCAACCACGCTGTAACACGGACAAAGTCAAGTTAAAGCTGATATTGCACTCGCACTGGCAATTTTCCACTAACAACAAAACCAAGTCTAGTAGATGCAACATTTCAAAACGCATGTAAACTATTTAGATGAATTCTTTTTATTGACAATCCCAGGGGAATGGAGAGAAAATGATTTGTTTTACCCTCGGAGCTCAAAGCTCTCTTGGGAGGTAATTCAATTGAAATTTCACATTCAGTCTAGCCAGGCAGTGATAAACAGATGCTTAAATTAGCTGCATTACACCATAATCAAATATCTTAAGAGGAGGGGGGGCAAGTTTCCAATAAACAATGGGGGTGGAGGGAGCTTCCCAGTATTTTTAGAAGGAATGTTTTTCATACCTCCTTAAACCTCCTGCAGCAGCTAGCACTCCTTCAGACACAGCAACATCTAACAATGCAGGGAACGTATACACAAACACAAAAACAAACACCGCTGGCATTTCACCGAGATCTCTAGCAGATTAGCTTAACTGCACCCCCAGCACTTCCTTTATCTTCTGTGCTTAAAGACCACTTCTGCGTCCTGCTCCTTCATGCTACCTCTTCTCTGGTTTTACAGAAATGTTTCTCTTCGTTTAAACAGTTGCATGAAGCCCTCACGTACACGGGAGTCAGCAGAACAGGGCCAATGCTGTTGTTCGCTCTCTGCTGCTCAGATACAAACACTTCCCTACGGCCCTGATGACTTTGTGCACCCCGCGATGCCTCTCCATCGCCCACTGCCACCACCGGGGCTGCCAGGTGCCCTCCTCCTTCTTGGTCCTTCCCCATCCCACCAAGTTCCTGCCAAACAAAAAGGCAGCAGGAGCAGGACAGCCTGTGTCTTGCTCCTGCTACAGCTGTCAGGAATGAGGAATTTCTCCAAAACCACTGAATGCTTTGTCCAAGGCGGGGGTACCCTTGTTACTCCTGAGAAATCCCTGGATGGGCATCAAAGGGTCCTGGGGAATATTAAAAATACAATATAGTTCCCCCAACCAAATTTGCAACCCTAATGCAAGAAGGGAAATAACAGAAGGAAGGGAGCACATTATAAGCTTGCTAAATTTTACCACTTTTTTTTTTTTTTTTAAAAGAGGTCTTTGGTGTCTTTTAAGAGGTCTTTTACTCAGGACTATGTGGAGGTTGACGAGACTGCATAAGTGATCCCAGCTTTCACAGAAAGCAGTTTCTAGTTCTCATGGTTACGAATGTGATGTGCTTTAAGCACATCCAGAAGTTTCAAAAATCAGGAGTAAAAAGAAAAAATCAGGACTATAATCAAGCTATTCCGATAACCAAGATTTAATCAATCCTGAGTTTTTGGTTACTGGGTTTGGAGCTCGCTTGCTGCAAAGAAGTCGCAGAGACGCGCAGCCACCCCTTTGCATCAAACACAGACAAAATGCCCTGAAACAGAGGGTCAAGTTAGCGCAGGTCACGCTTGCACACAAAGTGTGCTTCAGGGTCTTTTTGTTTTGTTTCTTTTGAAGTTCGCTGTCACTTTTCCTTATCAGTAAGTGTTCCTTAGACCGGCCTTCCAGAGAAAGCATTTGCCTCCTGTAGGAGCTGTGCGCAGGCAGTATCAGAGGAGAAAATAAGATTTAAAATTCCAAATGTCCTGGACTCTATATAAAGCAAGCAGACAAAAAAAATTACTGCCTGTTATACTGAAGGTTGAAGTAAATGCTATAAAGATTCCTCTGGCTTAAAAAAAGAAATCTATGATACATTAAACTGATCGGAGTCTGGTTGAATCATCTTGTGCATCACAACCGTACAATCCAAAGTGTAAATGGCTCCTTGGTTTGCAAGGCTCAAAACCAGAAGCCACTATTTCACAAAACTTTTATTTTTCATTGGTCGTCTTCTTGTTTAATTTGGAAAGTACAAAGTTTTAAGTAACCCTAAACAGCAATACTAATGCCTTCTGGGTGTAACTCTTAAAAATGCAATTTCCCTGTCTTCCAGGCCAGCTATCACCTAAGTTTTTAAACTACCTTTTGAACCAAACATGTTTAGTATAGACGCACATATAACAGAGCCGTTACATCATATTTTAAAGTGTACAGAGCACCACAATCCAAAAAATGAGGTTAAGAGTTAGCAGTTACTTATGGAAAGCTGAATTTCACTGTTATCGATCTGAACGTTAAGTGAGCATCAAAAATGTGCATGCTGGATCAAATAAAACATGAAAAGTTGTATCGGGTTTTTAGTCGACTGTAGCACATCTGTGGCAAAAACAAGCCACACACGTGGGACACTTAACAATTCCTATCGTAAGATAAATAGGGCATGCCAAAACATTTTTCTTAAAATCGTATTACTTCCCATCACAACAGCTCAAGCGAAGTTCCCAGCAGCCGAGCGAAACGAGGAGGTAAAAGCTCCTCCCGGCCGGAGGACGCGAAACCCGCCGATTACACGAGCTTCTCTGCTATTCCGCGGCGAAGGCACCGGGAAGGAGCCGCTTTGAAAACTTCGCGGCAGCGACGCACGAGCCCAGGCCAGCAGCGCAGAGCGAGCCAGTTCACAGGAAAAGCTTGATAGACATAATGACAGACCTAATGCTGCAGTTCAAGTTCGTCTGACCCTTGGGTTACCACCACACTGCGGGCTATGGCCGCGGCGTCTTTTTCTGAAACCCAATGCATCAAAGTTTTTTTTTTAAAGGATAGCTGAGTTTCCAACTTCATTTACCTATACGGTTAAGAACATACAGTAATTGCAGCAGTTTAAAAAGTATCACGGAAAGCATCTTGAATCAATTTTTCCTTCGTCTTCCTGTTTCTTACATCTTTCATCTATCCTTTTGTAAACTAGACAGACTCGAAGTTTCTCATCATCTAAAAAATAAAAATAGAAAAAGCCCCAAGCCCACAGCTTGCAAGCACTCCATACGTTTTAGTGTTAATATTTCCAAATGAAACTCGTGGCTTTAAAAAGCTCCATGAATTAGAATAATGCCATCAATTCAGTAATTTAAATAAGTAATATTTTAATTCATTCTGACCTTCAGAGCCATTTCTTAGCATTGCCACCTCGTTCTGACCTTTCACTCAAATGTGTTTTGCTGCTATGATGGGGAGCAGCTATTTACTGCTGTCTTTGAAGTCATAAGTGCACAGTAGCAAAATCTGCCCCCCCAAAAATAAGCGGGACAGCTCACACTAATCTTATTGAGACCAAGATTTGGCCATGAGAAGCCTAACAAAAATTGCTTGAGAATACTGAAGTAACATATCTAAACACACTCAGCAAAAGGTTGACAAAATCAAGAGGTCCCTTCAATTATTGTGGTTTCTTTTTACGGGACAGTGAGGAAAAAAATAAAAATAGGTGACTGTTACATGCCAAACAACATAATATGGCAATATAACACGGCAGCTAATGAGTCCCAGAAGGGCAGAACTCGCTGGCCAAAACTGTGACACAGGTATCTGGTCATCTTACTTTATTGCTTTAAGCATAAAAAAAAAAAAGTATGGGGAAGGTAAAGACAAATTAAGCATTTAATTCCCAAAGACAACAATATAAAATGCATCTTTTTTTTTTTTTTCCTCCTTCCTCTCGCCCTCAACAGTATACCACCAAATGCAGGAAATGTATTGCCACAGAGCTGAAAAGTTCTTCACAATAAACTTGGAAAAAAATGGATACAACTTACAGGACTAGCCATGGCTCTATTCAAAAAGAAAGTTTCTAAGTCCCAATGATTCAGTACACAAGCTTAGCAGGGAGAGGTAAAGGAAAATACTTTCTTTTCTTTGAGGTAGGAGGTTTCACAACTGTCCTTCAAAGAACGTTCCATGCTTTTCTGTGATACATCTGGAATTCACCTATCACATATAGGATTAAAAAAAAAAAAAAAATCCCTTATCAGGACACAGACCCAACATTACAACGCCTCGATGTCTGTACTCTTGAAAGAAGTTGGAGATCTTTGTCATTCCAGCTCCTGCTGACTCCTATTTTCTGTTAATTACCAAATTCTGAAGAACTCTGTCAGCTTCTGACTCATCCTGCATCCTATACTCACTCTCCTCCTCCTCTAACCTTCATGTGACATACCTTCCTTAGTGCTGTCTAATGATTTATCATTTTTCTCATCATCAGCACTGGAAAAAACAGATATATCTATATTCACACACAGCAGTGAGGACATTTTATTTAAGACCTTAGTATTCAGATACACAATACACACCAGCCAGGTGTTTCCATGTTTTCTCACAGTGAATATATAAATATTTCTTGAGTACCAAACATTATTGGAAAATTGGGCAACAGAAGCAAGTAGTGAAGACATGTGTACAAGAGCATGAAGTCTGCAAATGTCTACGGACGAAAGCATGAATGCAAATGCATACGTGAAATGTAAGAAGTCCCATGCAAGGCTCTGCAAAGCTTTACAATTCTCCTTTAGCTCTCCTTTAAAAATAAGGATATTTTGAAAACTTTTGGTTTCTGTAATATCTGTTATTTGTAAAGTTAATCGTCTATTTAAGCAACAAGATATACACCTAAATCATTTATTTGCAGCAATAAGAGTATTTTTGTAAACTTATTATTTACACTTCTGCTTGGTTTTCCTAAATGTCACTTGCCGAAGCCGTGCAACATACCTTTTAAATCAAGCACATTTAGTTTAACATCAATTAAGTATAAGCAGCCCTGAAATTAATAGCTGAATGCACAAACCTTTGCTTCTACTCCCGCCTGACTGACGTAACCACTCTCGAACAGAAGAGACTGAAGCTGTCCCCCACCACCACGTCTGTTCCTTGCTTCTCCCTGCTTGTTAATTTTAGCGTATCACAAGTTGTCCTATCTATTCAAGCAATACCAACGCATTTATTCCCACAGACGTGGGACCAGACAGACATTTTAACAATCCTGCTTTATATTTCTTTTACCTGCAAATGATATCAGCACACTTCTGAATCACAGGATTAAAATCAACCGTAAAAAAGAAAAATACAATGCAATTTATTTGTATACGCTACCCACATGACAACGTACCTCCTTTGTCTAATTGACTCCCGGGGTGGGGGGGAAGGAGGTCAGGAGGTGAGATCTGAAGAGAGGATGGAGCTCAGTGGGATGGAGGAGAGCAGAAAGCTCCCCAGACCGGGGCAACACAAGTGAGATACTGTGGAACCACGGGAAGGGGAAAAGGAGAGACTAGAGGTCAGACCCCGGTGTTTTTGCACATGAAGCTGATGCTGAGGCCGGTATTCTGCGCTACCAGCTCCAGGATGAGGCTGTAAACCCGGGACACCAGCGTCGAGGCCAGGTTTGCACGAGGCAGGGGCTGTGGTCTGGAGCTCAGCACCTCGCCGTGGGCACAGTCCCGGCCCTGAGGGGCTGGGCAGGCAGGCAGGGGAAAGGGCATCCTTCTGCCTGGCGAGCAAAGCCGGCAAGAAAGCAAACAAGGGTGAAAAAGGGGGAAAAATGAAGCAAGAACAGTCTGCCTCTTGCTTTCTGGCCTCATAAATCCTTGCCACCAGAAGAGAAGTCGGATGGAACAAAGCGTAAATAAAGTGTGAGGCGAGTTTTAACCATTTTTCAGGGCAAGGAGAATGAAAGCTAAACAGACTGCACCTCTCCACCCTCATTGAGATGCAAACCACACAAAGGCGAAAAACTCATCTTGATGCACTGGTAGTTACGCATGTAAATTCCAGTGCAGGGAGCAAGATAAGCCCAAAGAATGCAGTTTCTCTCACCAGAAAGATTCAGCTTTGTGTATAATGCTCTAGTTTAACTACTGTAACCATCAGGACGACTCTGTTTAATATCAATAAAGTGAGCAATGTGTCTGCCTCATGCTAAACAAGCATAAAACCCAGAGCAACAAATTCCCACAACCTAGAAACACCCATACATGAAACAGCATCCAACTTCACTTAAATACAAAAAAAAAAAACCCAAAACCAAACCAACCAAACAAAAAAACTTTTTTCCACTTCAGGCTCTTCTTTCTTAACAGGAGCAGCAGAGAGGAGTCTGAAATGAGAGCCCACCTGTGCAGTGCAACATGAACCTCAAGTCTCCTTTCCTAGTGGAAAATGAAGTTTATTTTAATAAGACAGGCCCGTGACGGGCCGTTTAGGAGCCCTGTGTTGTAACACTGACATTACCACTTTGCAACCTCTTTCTCTTTCCTCTGCCTCATCTCTGGCCAAGTACTTCTCCAGTTATTTTGGCAGCTGCAGAACACACAAATCTGCACACTGCAGAACACTAGCTTAGTTATCTAGATGCGAAATTTTTTTATTTTAACCATTAAGAGTGATTATGAAGCGTTTCTTTTGAAAGGCCCTAATTAGGGATGACAGACGAACAGTGGATGTGGCAGAAAAAGATAGCACCAGTTCTTTGATAGTACAAAGCAAACCACCAAGGCAGCGTGATGGTACTAGTTTCATTTCTTTTGGAGTTCATCAGTTGTGAGCGATTGAATTCTGCCTCATGACTGATAAATGCATATTTTGATTTGTTTCCCCTTGAACGCCAAGTACTCTTTTATTGGCAGGCTGATTAAAGTGGAATTAAAATGTTCTCTGAGGAAAGAGGTGAAAACTTGTCACCTTTTCTGCAATGCTCTTTTTCCTCCCCCTTAGTAGATAAGGGTTTTTCTGAGTCACAGACACCGGATACTTGGGGGTAAATTAACCAAACTAGTCATGTTTTAAAAGGACAATTGTTCTATTTTTAAAGTTGTCATTTTCTGAATATTTGATTAGGGCTGCGTTACAAAAGATAACTTTTGCAGTCTGCTCCCCACCTCCCCCTTATTAATTTTACATTAGATTTCGACTCTGTTCCAGAAAACCCCATGGTGACTCCCTGCTCCGTGGAGGCTTCCTTGCTACAGCGATCTCTGCAGGATTTTAGCACGGCAGAGTTCAGCTACATCAGCAAACAGGCAGCCAGGAACCTCAGGCCCCGAGCCGACATGCAGCTAAGCTTGAAAGAAATACAAATATTTAAAGACAGCTCAGAGAACCAATAAAAAGCTGAAAAAATCTCAACGAAGCATTTACATGACTTAAAGCTACTAGAATAAAATAGATGTGGCCCTTGTGAATTTGCTATAGCAGAAGTTTACGCTTCCCTCAATTTAAAATTTTTAAATAAAGAGTCTAAGTACAAAGCCCTGGAGAGAAAAATAGTAGAAAGTAATATAATTATGAGAGCAACATCAGCCATTGCAAGTGATATTGTTATTCTCCATCAAGGAAGCAATAACTTTGATGAATAATCCCCTTAATGAACACCAAGATGGGGTTCTGCCTCCCTAATTAAATTAAATTAAATGTGTCAGGTATCAAACCTTCGTGGTAAAGACGAAGAGAAGCCACACAGTAGCTTCCGAACACGGTATTATCAATCACGATTTTGAATTTCAAAGTAAAACAATCTTTGGGTGCTCTAGAGACAGGAGGGGAAGAAAAAACACCCACAAAAGAAAGCCACGGATATTACTAAAAGGCTCCAAAGTAGGTGACTGTGGCAAAGGTGGAAAAACTTTCCCTGTAACTTAGTCCTTATGCTGAGCTACCATGGCTATGTCGCATGGTTTAAAAGATCAACTACAGAAAACACAGAAAGTAAAATGAGTTTGAGCGAGCCACGCGGTCTTATCAACAAATTGTCTTCACTGGATATAAATCAGATCTCCAGTATCATTTTAGTAGGATTTTTTGTGGGTTAATTTTCTTACTCCCTATCTGATGCAACAGAAAAATACAAAGCCTGAAGGAAAATAATCCTTATAATTTGCATTTTTAAATGCCCCTACACAAAATACATATTTAAGTAGCTGCATCGTAATGGATGGAATTATTAAGTTACACAAGTATTTAGAGAGATTATGAAATACTTATTGATTTAACTGCATAAAGATGTATCTAGGGAAATTTATATCACAAATGAAACTGGCCTAAGCTACTCTGTCAAAGCCAAAACAAAGACAATTATCTTGTCAATAAAAAATGAAAGGTAAAATTCTAAAAAACTATTAGTGTGCTAAAAATAGAGCAACTTTACGATCCTAACAGGTAACCTGGGGATAAGCCTCATAAAGCCCTATACAGACACCCAAGTTAACAGAAAGCAAACACCTATTCTGATGGCGTCCTAAGAATCTGCTAGGATTTGGGGAAGGGCAAGCATAAAGTTCCATCCCCACTAAAAACATGAGGTTGTACACTTTATGTTTTTAAATAGTTCCTATGTCTGTAATTGCACAGGCCCCGTTATAAACGAGCATTTAGGGCACCCACACTACACTGACGGATTCTTACAAGCTTTAAAAATTCATTAGGATCTTGGCAATAAATATTGCCAATGTATTTTACTGTAACCGTATCGATCCCAATGCACTTGACTTATCTATAGAGATAAAACTTATCTTGACCTTGTCGAATACAAACAGTCCAGACTAAAAACCTGTGATAGCCTCTCATGGGGAAAACATACAAAAGATAACAGCTACAGAGATGATACAGGAGCAGTACATCAGTATTAACGTTTCAGACGAAACAAGAATTTGCTTGAATATTAGCCTACCAAACAGATGTAAGGAGACATTAATAAATAGGAAATGATATGGAATAAAGCTTTAAAGAGCAGAACCGTACATTTAATTAGAGTTTTCTTGAGCATGATATTAGTGCCCTTAGAAAATATTCATGGCTAGATCACTACAACCTGCTGCACAGCAATATTACCGAGCACGCTTTTGGTTTTTTGGGGGAGGCAACTGCCTCTCTGTAAAAGCCAGTGGCATTGCATTGCACTGACAAAAAGCAAGGCAACCAACTTTGGCCTTTGTTATTTAAAGTTGTTTCCAGCCACGATCCTAGCGGCGACTTTGGACACGGCACTGGCCTTGAGACACGAATCCTGCTGCGCGCAGCCGGGCAGCCTGCGGACGGATCCTGCCGAGCGTGGGGTCCTCACTTCCTAGAGGCCCTACAGACCACAAAGGCACCGGGTCCGCGGCAGGATCAGGCCCCGACTGCGGGATTTCCCGCAGCAGCCCTGGAAGCGAAGAGCCGCGCCGTACCGGCCACTTTCATTTCAAACTCCTTGGTGCTCCTTCCCTTGCAGTCCTCCCTGCTGCCTTCAGCTGACGATAACTTAATTAACATTTTTCAACTACAGGGCAAAAAAAAAATTCCCTGCTATTTCTAAGGCAACAGAGATTTAGGGGAAGATGTCTTTTGTGGTTGTTTTTTAAATGAATGTAAGAGTATCCTGCCAGTCTGCGGCAGAACGTATCCCTCGATCTTTAATGCAAACTTCTCCAGGTTGTTCATGTAACTCAACCAGCCACAGACAAAGAGTTGCTTTCTGAAAGAAAACTAGAACACGTATAATTAATTCTGCATGTATTTGTTAATTTAAAAGCCAAACATAACAGAATATTAATAGACTTCCATCTTCCAAATATCTTTTCTTTACAAGCAGTAAGAGCATCCTAAGGTAATGTAAGAATTAAGATTTAAGATCTCCAGTACCTCAGAAAATTATTTCTCTCTGACACAATGTTTTGTAGCTGGTCTTCATAAATTAGAAAAAAAAATTAGGATGTTTACAGGTATTTGGACAAGCAAACTATTTCTAGGTCAGAGTAATTACTTTGCATTTGCAATTAATGAAAAATAACTATGCCTGATCACTCTGTAATTAATATTTCAATATGCTAAGCAGCACCAGTACAGTACAACTTCTTGCAAAGATACAGAGGAAAACAATTTAAAGAAAAAAAAAATCTGCCAAATAAAGTCAATAGGTTTCCCACAAAATTAAATGTTATGGGCTTGCATATATATTTGTAACAACCTTCAAGTATGACAATCCAACAGCATTATAATACACATTCGGTTACAAAGGTAAAATTATTATGGCACATTAACTCTGCTATTTCCCGAGCCATGAGCAGGAATTTTAAAGGTTTCCTATTTACTCCAAGTAACTAAATGAAACTAGCTACACAGTTTTATATTTCCACCTTTAAATATTGCTTAGCTTTCAGAAATAGCTATAAAACTTTCTACATTTTGATAGGCAACAGTATTTTGCATTGACTGAAGGCAAATAGAGACAAAAATAATACTATCCACAGCAGTGGCACAAAGAATAAGGTTCCATTGCTAATTATACAGGGAACTGAATTTAATTACATGGAGAACATTAAACACTTTCCAAAATAATATAAAAAAATATCAAGAAAAGCTGGAGATGAGACTTTCAAGTGCTTTCAACGCAACAACAGTGCCCTCTACTGATATGTCAAAACAATACTCGACTTCTGCACACACACCAAACAGGACAAGCAACCAGTCATCTCCGTATTTTGGGAGTTTCTGCTTAAAATTAGGAACCATCACAAAATTGAATTAAGTCAACTTTCTGCAGGATGAATAGGCTAGCATGGCATTATGGTATGTGTGCATTTTTCAATGAGATTGCGACCAACCTTTTAAAAGACGCTTGTAGTTCAAAGAAATTTAGAAATCAATGTCTGAGGTCCCAATTGTTTGGTTCTCACTTGCAGGATCCATCTAGTGAGGATACTCCCAGAGACTAATCTGTGTAGGACCCCGTACTGCTTTCCTTAAGGTCAGACTTAGCTTGCCTCTGCATTATTATGGATAGAACGAGATGAAATGACAGCAGAAAACACCTCTGAAATAAATAGGTTTTTTAAAAAACAACTATGAAATAATCTAAGCCAAATAAAAAATCTGATTCACTATTCAATATATCTTAACAAGAAAACTGATTTTTTTTTTTTCCCCAAGGATAAATCCCCCAGAAACACTGCAGTCTGGCTCCTGACAAGAAAGCAGCTAACAAAACGCCATCATACCACCGGGAGGAGGCTGGCTGCTGTTCTTCAGAATTCTCATTTCAGGTGGCCGAGTGGGAAAGGGGAAACAGAAACGGGCAGCAAAGGATTTGAGCAAAACCCAGAAACATAGCACAGAAACTTCTGACAGCATCCTTACCATTCCTTTTTCCCTAAAAATAAATAAATAAATAAAAATGACTGC
>VXAL01019205.1:112767-145322 GCA_013399475.1 Chauna torquata
TAAAAGGGTCGAGTAAAAGGAAAATCCTCCTGAGAGAGTGGATTGTCACAAGCTGGTTTCACTGCTGTCGTTCTAATTACATGTGGTTGGGGGGAACTACTTCATCAGCACAACTTCAACGCTAAAACCTGAGGTTTTCAGGACTGACCTCGTGCGGACACAAGGCCCACAGTCCCTGCCTTACACCCCTTGGCTCTCCTACCTCCTCCTGGGAGAACAAAAGCAGTGACCACGTATTGGCTTCCACCTTAATGTTTTTTATTTTGGCAAGAGTTTTAAGAATTCCAACTAATATAAATTAACTGCGGTTTTGACAGTTTGAGCATCGCCTTTTCCCCCAATTCAATAGCTCTATGAGAGTTAACTCACAGGTAGCTTTTGTCACCTGCAAAAAGCCACAGCCACAAGCACCCAGGTATTTTGGATTAGATTGCAGCCATAAAATTATCTAAACAGTGAGGTTAAATAGGTTAAAAAAAAAAAAACTATTCCTGAGAATTCTGAATTTCTTGTGGTTTAAAATGAGAGAGAACATTCCGTATAAATACAAATGCAGGTTGGCAGTCGTGAAGCAAGTTTTTTTGCACGTACTGTAGAATACTGTAACTTTTCCAACACCTTGCAAGCCTCCTGAGAGGCAGCAATCTATCAGATGCTCATCTAGATGGCGGTGCTAGAGAGCGAGAGCGGGTTGCTCGCTCAGGCTTTGATACGGACACCGACTTCTACGATCTTTATTGAGTACGACGGTTTGAAATCAAGATGCTAAAACTAGGTATAAACCTTCAGGGTTGGGAGCGCTGCTGATTTCAAAGAAAGATGAGTTCTTAACAAATCCCTACAGCCTCTGTATTTACTGCATACTGTCACAAGCCCTGGGCTTTCTGTATCCTGATTTACCTCTCTTTTGCATCAGCAAAGCTGGGGTACTTTTGGTTAACTGTGCCCTGAAAAATAAGTTGCTCACAGTAATACAGAAAAGGTTTAGATTAAAATCATGTCTTTTTGAAGAGTCAGGCACCTTTCCTCACACACAACCTATTTACATTTCAAACCTGTGTTGTAAGCCTAATTGTCATAAGCCTAAGTTTTTACTAAGCTTCCTTCCCCAGGAGAACACGCTGCACTGAGAGCAGCAGGCGAGCCTCCACTGGACATGTATTTAAACACACACACACACACACACAAAAGGTTAAGTCGAGGTGTTAAAACTACTTTTAGCCACATCAGTACAACAACAAAAAATGCATATTAATAATGCAATATCAAGGATGTGTAATATTACCATAAGTTCAAGCTAGACAAAACCATTTAACAACTCGCTTACTCCAAATGGCACGCAAACAACAGAAGATTTACTGTTACTGTCGAATCCCAAAGGTCTGTTTGCTGCCTGTTTAAATCTGTAGCCTTAACGTAATAAACGCCTGTTTGTAGGTGGCTTGCTTTTTGGCTTTCTGAAAGGAGCGTTAGCTTTGTATTACAGAGTTGTGCAATCTGAAATGCCGCATCCATTGCTCTCCGGTTGTTTCAGACAGGTAGTGCCAGGAGAGAGCAGCTGCATTAAGCTGCTGCATTTCATTCCTGAAAGGAATACTCTTAAATTCAGCGTGTATTTCTAAGAAAATCCAGCGGGCTGTGATTCACAAAAGTTCTCAGGCGTAAGCTAATCTCCTTGTCAGCAAAACAGAAAACACGGTTGCATAGTCTTCTGAATAATCACAATAACAAAGAATCGTGAGAAGTTCAACAGTTCGGTATGCAAAATGCTACAGGGGTCCAGCGAGCAATAAAGGTGAAAAACATTTTATTCCCGTTAAATTGAGGCTTTTTAAAGAGACAAGGAGGCTCAAACATGGGAAGAGCAGGCCAGCAGGTTAGTGTAATTAAAATAACATAAATAATCAGAGAGAATATATATCCCTAATTTACTGCAGACCTATCTGCTCACTCATCTGAAGACCCACACCTTGAGAAATTCTCCATTCAGGTGACACAGAAGGACACAGCAGCCACCTAAATTAATTCCCCACCTGGGGTTTAAGCACTAATCACTTTCTAATGGAGTAGGCAGAGTTCCCCCGATGTTTGAGACCCATCTCAGCCAGGCTGTCAGCCCCCTGCCTCCTCCCAGTCACTACAGCGCGGAGAAGTGAGGACCGGCGCTGGCAGAGGGGAGGAAAGCCGAAGCAGAGCAGCAGTGGCAACGCCTGCCACCTCCACCATCAGGTCTGCCTGCACAAATTCAAGTTCTGCCTCTGTGCATATTCAAGCTGTCTGCAGAATAAGGGAGCTCATTTCACGGGCATATCCTTTTTTTCCCCCCTCCTCGAAAACAAACTTTTTTTTTTTAAAACAGGGAAAAACTGAAACCATATTTTACTCACAAGCAGTCTGTCCATGGTTCGTATAGAAAAAGAGAGAGGATTTGCAGATGTCAAACAAAGCTAAAAATGGAGAGTACAAACCAACCCTCCTCTGCATGCCCAGCACACGGCATTACACCTACAACACAGATTTCACAGCACACAACAATAACTTTTTAAAGCAGCCTTCCCCAAATCACAAAAACCTTGGTTTCTGCCCTAGAAGTATTTCTCTAGCACTTGTTCAGGAAATGTTTTGCCCTCTGCTCAACGACAATAAGAAAGGATGCCTTAATTTCTGTGTGCTAAAATATCACGATACATAGTGAGCTGCCAATAGCTGGAACGTATGTAGCAGCTTTCATGACCACTATTTATTACGATGGTGAACTCAGGCTAAAATACGCAAAGCAGATTTTTTTCCAAAAGTAAATTTATGGTTTTACTGTATAATCATGCCTCTAACTAATTTTTTTTTACGGTTATATTTTCTACTGTGTAAAAATTAGTGATAACGCATGTGATCAGATTTTACAGGCACACCTTTTTACATTCAGTAAGCAAACACAAGAAACGTTTTCCAAAACAACGTATCACTATCAAAGCATTAAATGGAGAACTTTTTTTTCCCCACAGATCACTCCTGTAAAAGTTACTGAAGTTAGTGCTTTTAAACTTTGTTCAAAGAGCGAATCAATGCATTTCATATGGATACGATACTAGCCCAAAGAGAAGCTTTAGTTTGGGAACTTAAAATTTATCTAAATGCACTGAAATTTGATCTCTGCAAACCCCCCCCCCCCCAAAAAAAAAAAACAGGAAAACTACCGAAGAAGAACAAGAGCAGCACGTTATTTCCAAGGAAATATATTCAAGAAAAAATGTAACCCCAGAAAACTCCCATTTCAGAGTATAAGTGACTGGCATATACAGGTAGCAGGCTCTTGCCAAACAGCAACGGCCGTCAAACAGATCAAAACTGCCCCATTCTCTTCTGAAAGATTTCCAGCAGATTCAGAAAAAAACCTTCTGAAAGTTGAGAGAAAAAAAGAAAAAAGAAAAATCACCACAAACACCCAACGTAATTTGAAGAAGGGAAACAAAATGTGATGGCAAGAACTTTGCTAACAGACACCTACAGGGAACATCTTACCTTTTTGGTACCTTCAGACTGTTACTGTGTTTGTTCTTTTACTACACGCAGTATGGTGGTAACGATACAGCCTGCTCATTAGAGGCCTCTCAGAGCAGCTGCTCTGTAAAAGCAGTGAGAAATAAGACCACAAACACTACCAGGGAAAGCCACCTCCGACGGTCACATCCAGCTTTCTGCACACTTGCCCACGGTACCGTCTGAGCTTCAGAAAGATTTTCATTTAGGATCTCATCAAGGTGATTAAGCAAACTGTTCCACTGGAAAAGTCAAAATTTATCAAATTTATCTTCCCTCTTAGATAACTGCATAATTTTTTTCATAAAAATAAGTCAGTTGACCATTAAAAAAAAGAACCATTTGCTGCCTTAGCATACTGAATCCATGTTCAGTAAAAATGGATTTCAAGAATTTTAAGTCATTCTTCCTTGTTATTTCTGTTCCATATCAGTATCTCACACCAGGCTTTACCTATAAGGAAATGTATGGGAATCTTACTGAAATTAGGATAAGGGGTACGTAAACCATAAGCACATTTAACAGGGAAAAATAACTGCATACAATTGTATGTCTTCCATATGATAAAAACACGGTTAGCACTGAGGTAACGCTGTCAAGATATACATCAAAGCTTCTTTCAGTGTTAAGGAGACAAACATTCAACCCTCCAAGTTCTGCTAGATCTGGACCACAGCGCTCACCGCATTTCGATCTAACACCAGCTTCAAAGGGTCTGTCTCACCGGTATCGAAACAGCCCAATTCAACGTGTCATTTTTGGGGGCCTTTTGCAAAAACTCTAGGGAAAACCATTTGCCCATAGGATGGCCACGGGTTACAGCACCTCCCTGTATCAGCTTCCACATCCCAAATACAAACCCAGGGCCAGGTTTCCAGGAAGGCAAACAGGGCAGACGTACACTGCGTTACTGAGACGCACAAAGTTATAAAGGTTACAAGCCTTAGGCTGCTCCCCCCTAACCTGTTGAGCTCTCCTCTTCAGTTTTTGGGTCTTTATTTGCCACATTGTTTAGTAAAAGAGAAGAAACAGCATAGCCAAGATGAATAACTGCCATACATGTTTCAAGAAATTAGAGATGGAAATGTAAGCGGCAAGCATATTAAGCCTGTCCCTCTTTATCTGCATTTTATTATGCTGACTTTTTTGAACTTTGGGGGGTGGTTTCCATTTTCAGCTGCTTCTGCTTACTTAATAACATCTTCACATTTCTATAAGGAAACTTCGATAGAAGACAAGGATTTGTAGTGATGTAAAACCAACATATGGCATTTTTTTTTTCATTCTGAGTAGTCTGAGACTGTAACCATCACTACCAAATTCCAGAATTATAAACGGTGTGTATCCCGAAGGCAGTAGCCAAGAAGTCTGCACGCAGCAGACAACATTGTTTTGACACTGAAACGAAGAGCATCTGAATCATTTTGTCTTGCTGCTCGAGAAAATTCACGTCTCAAACTATTGTGCCGTCTCTATCAAGGGTTCACTAATTACTAAAGCTGCTTGTTATTACATGTATCTAATTAATATTATCAGTAAGTCCAGAATATCCACACACTTCAAAAGAATGACCCTAACAACTACCACTTCAACCCATAACAGAATTAGGATGTATTAAGGGAAAAAAAAAAAAGAAAACCACTACAAGATTAGACAGGGAGAAAAAAAAAGATAACTTCATCAATTTTCAGAATCTTCTGAAAGAATTGCAAAAATAATAGATAACTGGAAACTATAATAGAAGCTTTAAAGTTCGATATCTGACAGTATCACAAAATCTTACTTGAAAAGTCTTGGACAAAAAAATTAAACATGCTGAAAGAATTCAGGCAAGTGGAAATGAACAAATGCAGGGAGTTATCTAGTAAGGAACCAGAAGAGTGTACTATAGGCATGCTCTTACTGTGACATATTCTAAAAACAGGAATGATCCCGTTAAATGAAACTGGTCTGAAGATATAACATTGAGAGCATGGAGCAAACATAACGGAAAATGACAGCTATTAGAAATATATGCACAAATAAACTAGTAGAATGTAAGCTAACCTTGGCAAGCAGGAAACAATATTAATTTCAAGAAACCTGTTAATTAGGAAGAGAAGCACGGAATATTTAGGAGCAGTAACTAATTAGAAACTGGCATACATGGCAGAGAGACGAGGCTCTGCAAATTTGACCATAGCATTTAGGTCAGTCTTCACAGTATCTGAAGACCCACGGCACTGCATGGGAGCAGTAGAGACCCGTATGCCAAAACCAAGTTCCAGTTCTGATGGAACATGCCACCTTGGAAAACTGCACACTAATTAGGAGGAGCTTAGGAAGAATGAAAATTCCAGAATGCTGGAAAGACTGAGCTGAGAAAAAAATAATTGCTAAACATCCTGGATAAGCAAAGTAATGCATATGTAAAAGTTAAGGTGGGGGAAAAGAGTATATGAGGTTTTCAAAAACACTAGGTAATCGAAAAAACTAAAACTCACTGAGCACCAACAGCACTCAGGCTCTACATACATACTTCATTTTGCATTAAAAGTGAAGTGCCTGTAAATAAAAAGACTGAGAGATGCTATCTGATAGCTCTACTGAACCTATTTTCTCTCTCCAAACGGTTTAACTACAGCAAATTGATAGTGACACTATGGTGAAGGTTACGAAGCTATCCTCATTTTAAAATCACACCTCAGACGTTTATAATTCTCAGAAAAAAAAAAAAAAACAACTATCTGTTAGAAATACAACGTTTTATGGAAGGATTCTATACAGCAGCTCAATTTGTTTGTGAAAGTTGCCGTAAGACTTCAGCTATTTGAGTTCACAGAACATTTGCTTCCACATTCCTTTTTTATTAGCAAAATGCAGCTAAAATATCAAAAATGTTTTAAATCAAAGCTTATTGAATACATTATTGCATAGAATAACTCAAGCTTTTGTTGAATGTGAAGAAGTGTTTAAAAATAGCAGAACTTGCAGCTGTCTGAAAGCTACATGTTCAATAGCCTTAAGTCATAACTTCTCTCAACTTGAGGCTTGGAACGATGCTATAAAATTTCTGCACGTGCGGTATCTGAAGGGAGAAGAGTGATATAGACCTTTCGGGCTTTTACACCTTGGGATTTTCTAGCTAATGTAAAGAAAGTTTACCGCACTTTCAAGTTGGAAACTCCTCTGAAAATAGACCGCAACCTATGCATTTCTGCTGTGATTTGTAAAATGTTACTGTTAAAAACACACTGATGCAATAAATGTAGAAGTTTGAACCAATATGATTACTGAATTTGCATTAAGCAGCAAATGAGATATGATAGCTATGGTGAAAAACCATAACTGTGTTATTTGAAAACACTACATCTCATCTGATTGAGTTTTAAGAGGGAAGAGAAAGATACCTAATTTTCCAAGATACCAAGAAGATTGATGGAGAGAAAAAACAGTGGAAAGTGTATTTCTGTACAATTGGCTCATTAACAGCCTCCAAACATTGACTGGCAGTGGGCAGATGCATAGCCCCATTGGTTCACAGGGAGAAAGGACATCTCAGAATTAGTCTGCACAAGACAGGACTGTAACCATCTCCCAAAATCATGCTCAGGTAGCAGAGAAAGTTTAACCTCTTAACGTGGCACACTCCATCTGCACTGATGGATTCTGCTTCTCAGCAGGGATTCCCACTCATCATTAGATGGATCCATCACGGAATATCAGACAAAAACATGTAGACGTAGTCTCAGAATAAAGAAGTCCCTCAAGCACGAATGGCCCTGCGTTTGTTTTGCACGAGGCTATCGTGCAAGCTCTGATCCAAAGAACTCTCCAATGCTTTGAATCCAAAGCATGTCCCAATACAGGACACCTGCCTAGACAGACAGACAACTTGGTCAAGCACAGCTGGTCTTGGGGTATTCTCAGCAGTATAAACTGACCCTACAAAAATGTTTTGTTAACAGGACTCTGCTTTTTCTATTACCCAAGCTAAGTTGTTCAATACTCTCACCTTTATCTGTCACTGCGACAAACCTTAGACACACACTTCGCTCCTGGTGAACATCTCTTTCACACCATACACCAAAACCTACCTCAGAGTTACACACCAGAACTACACCACCGCATCACGTTTGTAGGAAGGGTTTGGCTCCCTCCAAGCCATCACCTCCCTTCCCCCAGCATCACCATGTCCTCAGCGCCTCAGATCAGTGCAGGAGGAACTGGAAACTGGTCATGGTCCTGTGCTTTTCCCACAGCTGCAAGTGGGACAGCAGTGACGTTGCCAACGGTTTGGTGTGCCCTGACAGCTTTGGTTCAACTCAGCTGCAGAACGTGTTGTCTCCCATGGACTGAGATTGCCAGGAGCAAACTGCTGGACCTAACGCTCAAAATTGCTCCAGGTGTATCATACACTAAGCTCTTATTCTTTAAGAGATATTACCACAGAGTGAGCACTAATACAACCTCCAGGAAGACACACTGTGACTGTAGTTATCTGATGTCCACTGCTCCGATCAGCCTTAAACATTTCATTTTCTTCACATGTACTTGTTTTGCTCTTCTTGGCTTCCCTCCCAAAGTGACCATTCTGAAAGCTAGCGTGTAGTGTACAAAAAAACACTCTCTCTAGAAATATGCTCCTTCATTTTGTTTTCAAGCAAGAAAGGAGGCAGTGGTGGAAAGATCTAGTAAGCCATTTCAAGTAAATTTAGAAATAAACACATTTAATTAATTTTAATTAAAAGGCAGTAAACATTATTACTAGTCTTTTAGTGAAGCTAAATTTCTTTTAAAATATAAGTTTTAACACAAAGCTTGAAATATGCTACTTACGAAAAGTATTTTATAGCCACATAACACACAGCAATATAAAATGCTGCATAGACTTGGATTAGAGAAAGCCTAGATCTTTCATATTATTTCATTTGCCATACGCAACCAGATCATGCTGTTATTTTAAGAACACATTTTACTACAAATGCTATAAATGATACAAGCACATAAAAAGAAAAATTAAAGCTCGAGAGAAACAAACTGGCTTTTGCAGAATAAAGGTTTCAGCCTTGATGTTGCATCAGCAGAGTGAAGGTATGTGTTACACAATTCGGTATAGACAGCTAACATTTAAGAAATGTAAATCCTTGATGAGTACAGTATTAGCATGCTTTCAAACAGAAGTAAAAAAAAATCTTGGAAATCTCCACTTTTTTCTAACTTTCTGTATATTAAATCAGAAGGTGTGATGACAGAACAGTTAAGGTGCCTCTGAAACAAGAGGCAACGAGGCTGAGTATTGCTCTGGACTTTTGCCAAATGTCATTCTTGGTAAACTCTGCTGTAATTAGGAATTTGGTTCTCTGGATGAGAAAGCAGGACTTTTCTTTGCATTCTGTTTCTTACAAAAATTGAATTGCCTTAAATATGTTCATGTACCATGATACCTATGACCAGGAGAGGTTCCTGGCTGAACAAAGCTTTGGCTCATTAAAATGAAAAGGTTACAGCTGCTGTCTTAATGCTAGAGAAACAAATGAACTACTGTTCAGAAAAAGAATGGAACTAATACAGCTTTGGCTGCTCAAAAAATAACCCCAAACTTTATTAGACGCCAGGACACTAAATGCAGGAAAGGAAACAAAGCCAACTAATTCTGGAGAATCGTGTTTAGCACGTTATCTGATAGCTGGAGTGTTCTCTCCATGTTAATGTGATACTAAGTGGACACGACTTCTGGACGAGATCTCTCACTCTGAAGCTCACATGTTCCCTCATACCACTGCCCTTTCATAAAAGATTATCTGGGAAAGCAAAACTTACACCAATTAAGGCAAAGAAACTGCAAAACTGGACAATGAGAGGCTTCAAGTAGTTCAAACTGCTGTCACCTTGGAGTCATCTGTTTGAGAACCAAAAGAAAGCAGTTTTTTAAGCCACATCTAAGCTTTTCCTTGTAAAAAGAAAATCTAAAGTCTTTCCCTTGAGATACTACCAATATATTTAATCTCTTCTATGCAACATTAAAGGTAACAGCAGCTTAATGCAAAGATGCACTGCACTGAGAAACAGATCTAAGACAACTAGACAGCAGCAGAAACCTCCTCTGCTGTGCAACGACAAAGAATTAAAACATTTTCATTTGTTTTCACTTAAAAAAAAGTCACAGTCCTGCGACTGTATTGATAGGAGCGATGTGCACATACTTCTGGGCATACTGCCTTGAACTAAGGAAAAAGGAACTGGTTCTTTCAGATGGAGTGGCAGTGTACAGAAGTCCTCTGGCTCTGACTCCCTTTGCTCTCGATAAAAGCTTGGAGCAATGAACTCTCAGGAGATTAGCGCGCTCACACTGTAACTCCAAAAACTTTAGGCAGCATACATGTTCCTTTGAGTCTTGTACATGTGTCGTATATAATGTGCTCTTTTTGATACTAAAAAGTTGCTAAGTTGTTCTCAAGCTGGAAAGGGTTTTCTATTTAGATAAGGCCAATAGCTACTGCACAGAATAAGCACATGTGTAACAGTGCAGTCTGAAAGCACAAGTGTTTGCCGTTTTACTAGGGGCTGATAAGAATTATTCCATTTTACAAAAAAAATGCTACTGTAAGTTATTTAACCCCGACATGCATTCTTCTGGTGGCGCGTATACCATTGCCAGCATCACCTTCCCACATCATACACCTTTCTGTCACAGCAGATTATAACCATTTGTCCCTCTAACTTGGCTATTTGCATCTAATTACAAGTCCACACACCTTTTCTATACATAGGCTGATAAAAATACCATATGGAAGTTATTATCTATACTATGCACAAAAGCAGTCTTAAGACACACGCGAGAGGAAGAAAACTATTTAGAGAAAAGGAATCGACATTTCTGTTTATTTGCCTCAGTTTCTTCAGTATGTCAGCAGCCCCTGCAGATCACACACGGTTCTCTCTGCAAACACCAACGTGACACCAGGATGGGCTCTGCTCCCTGTCCTGCCCCTGCGCTCCAGGAACAGCGTAACAGCCTTGCATTTATTTATCACCTTGCATTTATTTATCACCATTCACACACGCAGGTCTAACACTAACCTAGAAGACAAACACGCACAGCTGGATTTGCCATTAAAAAAGGAGAAAATGCTTGCTGCTTGCATTCAGTCGACAGAACCTGGCCTCAACTCAGCATCACTTCAATTACTGCTGAAATGCAGTAATCCTGGTGGGAGGATGCAGCAACTGCTCAGCAGCGGAGCACAGCGCGCTGAGCGCTTTTTACCCTATGAATTTGAAACTGCTTGGGGCATTTAGGTTGGCAGAACTCTATAACCCACCTGGAGCTGCGCCAGGAGGGTTAACATGCTACTCTTGAAAAGTGAGCCACTGAGGCTTTAATCACCGCGAGTGGCCAGGACTTAATTTTTCATCTCATTTGAAATATGCCAGCCTCAACAGCAGACTAAGCTTCTTATAAAATGCCATCTACTAATTGACATTATTTCCTGCTTCACTACGTTTCCTGTACAAACACTGCAGCAACCCTGCTTGGCTTAGCCTAGGAAAATCATAACCCGCTATGGTGGGGCCACAGGACATACGTCCTGCACACAAGGCATACATTTTGCAGTGTGCAAAATCAAATTCCCACATAAAAATATTGCAAAATTCAAGCTCCAGAGTCAGTCTACTAACATTCTTCACTTTCCATATTTGTGGAAGCATTTTGTCTTTGACCAGGCAACACTGCGGGTTTTTAGGACAGCAGCTTTATATTGGCATTCCGTCTGTATGAAATTACACCAGAAAGGTCTTGAAGACGTATTGAGAATTCACTCACCCAGCTCCCTGCCTCTAGACAGCAGAGATGAGGAACAGTGCACGCAAGGAGCTCAGCTCGGTGAGCTCACATGAGATGGAGTGCCTGTGTGAAGGGAAACGTCCCTGAAAATGGACCATTTATAAGACTGTTCTGAAGAAATGCAGCGTTTCAGCCTGAATCACCATAAGTTGAAAAGAAAGATTATGCATAAATTGTACTCCATGAAAACCAGCTCATCTAAGAGAAGGCAACAGAATCATTAAGACACTTATCACTTTTTAATTGACATAAAGTTTACTTTCCGTAAGTGTCCTAAAAATTATTTCATTGTCTCAATATCCACAGTCAGCATGAGTTGTGATATACCCTTGGTATGCTGCAGTTTGCAACTCTAACTGAGCAGTTTAAAAAGTATCCGGCAACACCACAGCAATACAATTCCACCTTGATTTTTCAGCTCATCAAAACCAATGTGATTTTATATCACCTTTTTAAGGGCATTTTTTTCATAACCAAAAAAAAGTTAAGGTCTGATGCTAAAGGGTGATAAATGAATGGCTAAATCTCACCAAAATCTAAATGGATTTTCACCAGTAATTCTGAAATTTCTTATAAAGAATCTCAAATCAAGCTCTCTGGACAAGGATAGGTGATTTTAACTGCAGCTGTAATCTTTAAAAGACATGAATATATATATATATACACACACACACGCATGTTGCAATCACATTGCAAAGTTTTCTTTACAGAATATTTTATACACACACATACTGAAAAAAGGCAACTTAATTACAACAAGCCTTGCAATTTATTGTTGCTTATCTGAACATGTAAAACTTGTGTTACACCAAATTAAAACTGTTGCACGTAGGAATGGTAAAAATCCATCAATTCTCTTTAAAACAGCAAAAGAAACTAGATATCCCTGACAGATTACAGATGAGCTATCACCTTCAGCAATATTGTGATTTAAAATATTCAGAACAGAAAGAAAGCCTCTCTAATGCATGTGTTAAAGTTTCCCATGCAAAACCAAATGTATCCTTGTTTCATATTTAATTTGCAATAGGATACCCAGCAGCTGAGCTATGAGAGCTTTTCTGGCTGGTGACTAACTGCCTGCTGAGATGGGCTCCACGCATAGGTAACACACGATTGAAGACCAAATCCTCAGAGCTACATCTCAGTTCCCTTGAAAGTTAATCTGAGCACACTGGACTCAAAAGGAAATGAAAAGTGAGTTTCTCTCCCTTCCTATGGCACCAGGACTTCCTGTGTTTTAGCGATTGGTCAAGAACTATTATTTCCTCCATGCTATTCCCAATTGTGACTGTCAGACATCGTTAACGTTGTCCGCACACGAGCGCAAACCATTTGTTTAAATATGCCAGGAACAAAAGTTCCACATGCACAGAAACTTGGAGAAACGTGGAGAAAATTAAGATTCAAGTATGCTATACCTGAACGAACATGCTGCTCTAAACATTTAGAAATGCAAAGTTCATTTGTTGAGATGAGTATCCACAAAAATCTATGCAAGATAAGGGGTATTAAAATTATTCACTCTCCAATTCAGAATGGATTATTTGGCCAATCTGTTAAGCCGTACCTCTCAAACACACAGAATCAGTACCATCCTCCTCCCCTCAGGGAAAAGAACTCATAACGTTTGAAGAAAAGTATGCTTCATCCCAACCGTAAGAATACACATGAAAAGCATAGTCTTCCTTTAACACAACTCTTTGGAATGGGAAAGCAGCAGACATCAACAGTACGAATGCAGAGGGCAAACAAGTTCACCAAAGAAAATAAATTAAGCTGAATGCTGCAGACTGTAAAGTGGCCAGAATAAAGGCCATTTAAGTTGTTATTGGACTGCTTTAAACACAGCACACAGAGTTGAACTTCAATTTCTCTCTCCCTATAAAACACCACCTCTGGCAGCGTGGCGTCGTCACTTATAACCATGATTGAAACATTAATCTCAAACCAAGTCAGAGAAATTTGTGACTTACTGTGTTACCACCCGAAGACCCTATGCTTTGCAGCCTTGGGCTAAACACAAGCCAGATCCAGCCCTGCTCAAGTTTGACATTGCTTCTCAAAAACACAGGTATGCTATGGTAGCTTTTACTTAACTGGTCCAAAAAATAGACATTCATATACAATATGCAAACAATCGTATTTTACCTAGTCACGCAATACACAGCTGTTCAAAGGAACAAAATCCAAACTAAAGAAATCTACAAAAATACTGTCTTGTCAAGTCATCAGAAAGCCATTAATGTATCTAACGAGTTCAATTACAAAAATGAAAGATTCCAAAAACACTACGTTACAGATGAATTTTAATTATCCAAGCGTCTTGCTATGCGAACCAGGGTCACATCTCCAACTGCCTTCTAATTTGAACTCTCCCTTTTATCCATCCAACTTAAAGCTCTTGCAGAATGAAGTGGAACTGCCTACACACAAAAATGAGTTCGCCCTTCCTAATGACTTACCCACTCACTAATACTCCCTTTAGTTGAGGGTTGGAGAAAACAGGAACATGTACTCAAAGGTGAAGACTTGAAGAAGGCACTGAAGAGCTGTACAGTAAAGTTATAGTGCTTATCTGTGTGTGGCAAAAGACAAATAATTCAAATGAGCTTTCTTAGTCATAATTTCAAAAATTAGAAGGCAGAGTTCCTTGGTCTTAACCTGGACTCTACCACATACTTGTCTGCAGAAGCTTGTAATGAGTCATTCACCTGATTAATGCAAGAGAGATATGGGTCCCGTAATCCACTCACGATCTTTGTCTAGACAATGGCTTGTTCTGATGCTAAGATCAAGGTTAGGCTCAGCTAGACTTGAAACGTGTGTCTAATCAAAGTGCAGTGACTATTCCTGAATAGCTCCAAGCACGGATATTTTCACAAGAGAAAATAAATGTTTCAGACACTTCAAAAGTGTTTAAAACTAACTGAGACAAGTTACTCTGCAAGTAACTAGTCTGGAGAGTAGAGTAATTCTGAACAACTACCTGGACGGCTGACTTCTGAACTCCAGGTGTGGATCCTTCCCCACGTCCATGCAAATGCCACAGCTGTTAACCAGCAGCATGAAGACACTGGCATGCCTGGGGAAACTTAGGGCCACGCTTTTCAAAATCAGAGAGATGTGCAAGGTCTCAACACATAAAACCAACATGTTCTACTTCTATGTCCTTCCCAAATGATCTTCTAATACAGCACAAAATGAAGGCTTGCTTGGGTTATGCGGAGCTTCTCAGACAGCTGGGCAAAAATATCTGGGCAGGGGGGTAACAAGCAAATTTGTGGGTTTGATCCCAGTAGCTAAAACAATTTTTATTTGCTTTTCAAAGGCCACTTGTTGGTAATCACTGGCTAACATTTTCATTAAGTTAAAATATCCTTGGTGACAAAAGTCAGAGAAAAAAACATTTGATGAGAAGAAAAACAGCAACGGCTCCTGCATGAAGAAAAAGCATTGAAAAATAATAAAGTTACAAGGTCAGCCCTTAAAATAGGCCTGTTGCTCTTCTCTTTTATCCTGCTTTAAACAGTGGCTAGACTTTCTATTTCCCACCCGCTCCCCTAGAGTCACCAAAAATACTCAGTGCAGTAAGGGAAAGTCTGAAAGGCTTGAGAACAGTAACACGCAGCTATCAGATGATAACCTAATTTGAAACTTATGCTTTCAAAGGCACAAAGGTGTCTGATGATCCAGATGAAATAAAATCCTTAAGTATAGTAGCAGTAGACAGTGCAGGAAGCAACGCAGGCTCCAAACAAAGTCACATACTGTCAGAAAAGGGAAAAAAACTGATCTGACATGACAAGTCAAGACAAGTGACAAAAGTTTTGCTGACAAAGCATCACTGGGAAATGAAAATCATGACAGCATTTCCGTTCAAAATACATGAGACAATAGAATCCTTTTATCATAAAGTCCCGTTTTCTCCTCCAGTTTTACTATAGCTAAAATTGCAATTTGCATATCACAATGCATTGAAAGAACCCATGACTTTTATTCCAATTCAATGTAAATAATTTACTGTAAAGGGCTGGCTGCTAAGAAGCAACTTCTGCGTTGTGAAGTTTTTATTTTGAATCCCTAAGAATCACTAACAACTTGCAAGTTATCTAAACAGGTCTGAAAAAAAAAACAAAAACAGAAAAATCTTTGTGAGACGACTTCAAAGGGATGATGTCCCCTTGAAGAAATGCAGTTAACATGACTTTTCATTTGCTATATGCAGCAAGTAAAACTTTGACAGCTAAAGAAACTAAACAAAATGCACTTTCACAATGCTGGATTTTTATAGTTAGTATTACTAACCTCCTGTTACTACTTTTAAAAATTGGAGTCACCATCTTTATAATATATTTTTTCTGATTTTACTATTTAGGTATAGCCAGGTTCCAGCCTGGTTTATTTGTTTGCAAGGACAGAACGTATAAAAAAACTAAAACCATGAAAAATCATCACAAGGTAAGATGAAGATTTCCCCTTTCTCTAAAAAACAACGCAAATACTTAACTCACCTCCTCCCTTCCCCACTTCCAGCAGCCACTTTCCTTCTTGCAAAAATAGTAAGAGATTTTTTTCCAAAGACACGAATGATTAAGGAAAGTTAGGTACTAACCTCCCCACAGAATATAAAATAGTGTCTGCCTCTGTCTACACAGTCTACAGATCCCAGCTTTGTGATTGGGTTTCTACCATGGATAAAGTTTTACTATGGTGCTTATTACATTGATTTTTTTTTTTCCCTAAACGCTGCAAATTAACCGAAGCTCTTCAGTGAAACCTTTCTTAGCTTCACATTTTAAGCTTTTTTTTTTTTAATTTCCTCATTAAATCCTTTCTTGCAGTATTTCACTGGAAATTATGCTTTAGATTATGATACTACTGCTTAAGAAAAGGTAAAGATACAGTTGTCTTCCCATTTACAGCTTTATCACCATGCATTCTATAAAAGAGATTTTTCTGTCTAATGGCAAGATTTAAACCAGGCACATTTTCTGTATACTTTGTTCCTGTCTCATATTTTCCTTTTTCTTTGAAACCAGCCTCTCCTATTGGCTCTTTCCCAATGCCTTTCTTCTGTCTGCATCTCAAGCTTGGCTGCCTTTCTCATTTTGTCTGTTTCTCCTGTTGCTTCTTCCTTGCTAGACTGATGCATACAGGAAGACTCATTCGCACAAAAGCAATCAGCATCTAACATTTAGCATAGTGCACGGACGGCTAAAGGGAGCTTGCAAATGCTCAGCAGCTGGGCACGGTTAGCAGCCAGGAGCAAAGTGTTCACAGTCTAGCAGGGGTTTAACTCTTCAAACCGGTTGACTACACAGTACCTGTTTGTTAATGGGTGGTGGTTTCCTAGCCAAGTATACTGGAAAGGCTCTGTTGAAAAGATCGTGGCTTTTAAACCATCAGTGCAGCTGTTAGAACAGAGAAGAGTTAGTCTGTAGGATTAAACTAGATCTGGGGAAAGGCAGAAAGGCTTAAAAAACAGTAACAGCGAGACCTGTGTTATCAAAACAGCAAAATCGATATCCCAGTATTCTTTTTAAAGCCCATTGCATGCTAATTTAGAAAGAGGTACTGGCTTTGTTTAACCCTTGAGGAAACCAGAGATTGAAATTAGGCTGCTCTGAGATCCTTGCTACATTCATTTCTGGACCACAGCCAAAAAAAGCACTGCTAAACTGAGGGGCCAGTGACAGTTTTAAAATCTGATATATCTAGCCACTGGAGCTAGACACTAATGCTTTATGCCACTGTGATGCTTAACACTTTACACAATCACAATTCTAGCACTGGTAGGTCCTAGATAACAGACGCAAAAATATTGTTTTTATCACCAACCTTGCCTCATCCCACTCATTATCATCAATTCAAATGTGATTTTTAGCAGCCATCATATGAAAAACTAGAGATGTTCTAAGATGATCTGTAATTCGACAGCCAGCCTTCCATGCTTCCAGGTGGCTGCAAGCATCAGGCTTTGGTGGGCAGCATGTTCCAGTATCACATCAATAGCCAAGAGGGGTGGGGGGAAAGCAGGACTGTAAGGAGATCAACAATTTTATGCTTTGATCTGCCAGGGAAATAAAATGTTCTGACAGAAAAGGCTATAAATAAATCCAAATTTGTACATCATGCCAAGAACTGGTCCTGACTCAATGATCAGAAATACAATGCCAGTGCTTGAACATTCATTATCAAGAATGAAAGACCACAAAACTTAATATCTAGTGCAAATTACATCTGTATCCAGATGATCTCTAAGGGAGAGGAGCTTAACCTCTATAAGGTGGGAGTGAGTGAAGCAGTATGAAGCAGAAGACAGAAAAACAAAGCAAGGATTAAAGAGATCATTTGACTCCCTAAAAACTGCCCATCTCCCTGCAACAAATCTCAAATATTGGGAAGAGACTGTCATGAATATTTCCTCATGTCCTTCTTATGTACCAAAATACAATTACAGTGCAAGAAAATTAGGGTCTAATGCAAATATAATAGACTACGACCAGTATTACATGCACAAAAGCAACGTTTTCTTCAGTCTCCCAACCAGAGAAACAGGGAAAGACTACCAGTCACTTCAGAAAGCCAGAAAAAGAAAGCTGATGACAAAGTGGTTATTTTAAAAAAATATATCATTAAAAACATAGTAATGCAGCAAACACAGGTAGAAATTGACTCCATGAAGCTTAAAATTAAGGTTGCCATGGCACATGTAGGATTCACACTTTGCTTTTTTCAACTATGGAGAACAATACATTTTCTTAAGGCGCTGGGACCCAAGGCTCTAAACATTATCACAGAATAAATGTAATACTGATTATTATTAGCTGTGGAAAAGTATCCGGGCTTTCTCAACTGGCCTAGTTTTAACTCAGTACTGTTTTGCTTCAAATGAAATCAACAAATTCTATGAAGTTGCCGTATTATTGCAAAACTTATGTTCTTGTACATTAAAGCACAAGAAATAAAGCATGACCATCATGTTTTGCAACTAATTTATTTTTTTCTCCTTCTTTAATCTGTCTTACAAGTTTACCATGACATTTTAGTGACAACAGCGCTAAAATAACTCAGAAAAAACAAAAAGGAGACTAATTAAAAATAGGCAGACAGCGAACATCATGATACATTGGCTTAAAATTATCTCTTCAGTGTCCTCTGTAAAAATACTGCTAAAAACCAACATTTGCCATGGCAATACTGAATCAGATTGCTTTATAAAATATGTAATTTCAAATGCAGATCTTGCAGTGCAAGCATTTGGAACGCGCACCAGATCATTCAGTTAGTGCAAGTTACTGAAATGAGGCACTTCTACAGCAAGAAAACATTTTCTGCTTTCTTGGAACAAAACTTCTATCACTGAACTAAACTTCCAACTGATAGAAATTACAGATGGTGAAAACCTATTTGCCGTCATCCCCTTCCCCCGCAACTTCAGAAATCATTCAGAGAGCTGTTTCAGCATTTCTTACTATTAAGTGTATATGAAGGAAACGGCTTCGCTCAGTCTGGACAGGACTTTTTGCTCTTATTAGGTCTTTGGCAATGATAACTAAGACATCACACAAGCTGCTGGGTAGATTGCATACTCTGAACACAAAACCACTAGTTCTAAAGTAAGTGGAAATAAGAAGTTAGTTACACACACAGAACAAGAGATTTTTGAGAAGGAGGTTAGCAACACCTACTGGTCATGGTGCATACTGAACACTGGTTTTTATTTAAATAAGCAATTAAAAAAACCCTTTTTTATTACTAAAGCACCTAGCTAGAATTACCTATGAAGTCAGTTTGTCACTACAGATACTTTTAATTGGATCAACTGATAAAACTAAAAGATATTACCTCTCCCAACAAACTTTTTTTGCTCCTACCCTCAGACCATCAAGGCCACATTACTACTAAAATATACCAGCACTAGTAATATCTGAATCATATCAGTAAATAAATATTCATAACATGAGCTAAGCTCTAGGCTTCAATATAAAATGGGACGTAACTATTCTTCCTGACAGTTCTTTTAAGTGACTCAAAGATTTACATTATGCATCACAATGTGCACAAAGACTTCCTTCATTACGGGCTAATTATCTTTACTGTATACTCAAAGCGACTCAAATATTATGAACTGCATAATCTTAGCAATAACAGGGTTTTGTTACAACTATAAAGATCTGCAAACTATTCAACCAGTTTCTGAAATTCTTCAGTATTTCTACAATGCATTCCTCTCATCTGCAAAAGTGTATGTTTTTCTTCCAAATTTTACTTGGAGTAAAATATAACAAAGCATACAAGACAGCTTCTTGATCCACCTCACCCCTTCCAAAACAAACAAACAAAAAAAAACATGCAACACATCAAGCACAAACTTACAAGTAGCACTTTCAGAAAACAATTCAAAATCGAAATGTTCTCAACCGTAAGTATTTTACATCGACTATAACAAACCTGCATTCAGCAGTCATATTTAATGTTCGCTTTAAATTTCTATTAAAAAAATTTGTATTCTTTTTCTGAGGTTGTGTCTATAGGTCCTCTGATACAATAGCCTTAGGCATTAGAAGTTTTCCTGGTTCTCATCCAACTTTGGAAATAATATCTTCTTGCTTCGGGTGTTAAAAGGATTCATACATTATTTATAAGGACTGCTAAAATCTAACTCTTGGATCTAACTTGCAAGAGAGAGAGTATAAAAAGTTACATAAAAAAGTACAACTGTCCCCGTTTCAATTTTTACTCTTGCTTTGTACATCATGTACAGCCAGACTGAGTCTGTAATACTCTCATCTCTCCCTCCCTGTGTTCAGATATTTGTCTACAACTGCTTTGAGCCTTTTTGGATTTGATCTCTCGTATATTTTTAAAGTATGACTTTCCAAGAAAAACAAACAAACAACAACAAAAAAAAACCCACCAAAACTGCCGCGTAACTTGTTACACTTCAAAGCAGCTGCATTTCTCTGACAGAATGGTGTTTGTTTACCTCCTGAAAAATCAGACTAAAGCGTATCAAGAAAGTAGCCAGAACGGCATAGCTAAAATCCCTATCCACTTTTCAAAGTCTTCTTCTATACTTTTCTCTTATTAATACTGTCTACGTATCTGATATTTACATTGTGTCTGCCTCTTCCTGGTTTAAGAGAGTTTGTTGTTAGATCTTAAAAACAATCCTTTTAACAAACTTCACAAAGGGGAGGTTTTAGTATCTTCTTATCAATTCAAGAAAATATTTCTGCTTTGAACAGCTTCTTCACTTCCTGGGTTATACGAAGGCAAGAGGCATTAAAACGCTAGTGACCTATAAAATAACTATGGATTCTAAGCAACTAAAGAAAACAGAAAAGTCAGGTCTACAGAGCTTCAGAATCACTTATCAGTATAAGTACAACCTCCAATCGTTACCAAAAATAGTGTATTTTTTCTGAACAACTGCACACACAAACCATTGTGTCTGACATTCTTTTACACTTCTGATAGGTGTTCCCAACGATAACTTCATTTAGGTAGCATTACCAGATGCTGCAGTTGGTCTATCTGAACACCATGTATGAAAGATTGAAGATACATTTATGTTCATCTTTACACTGGGCAGAAGTTTCGCATGTATTTCAGTGTTCAGAAATTGAGACCTAAGTTCTTCAAAAAGAACAATAGGCATAACAGAGCACAATAGCCATTCTGTCCCCACAGAAATTTTAAATGAAATAAATATTTGGAGAATTGTGTCAGTTTGCTACACTCTTTTGGGAAAGGACATTCTTCTATCCGGCATTTCTGTACCCAGACCGCAAGCTTACATACATTTATTTCCTCGCAAAGCATATGTGTAGGATGCTCACTATTCAAAGAGAAAGTTAGACTAGGTCACATTTCTTAAACATTTATCTTTTTAGTTAGCAATCAAGTTTCGTGTAGCTAAAACAAGAGAAAAAAAGATTTTGCCTTTTCCATTGCCGCTGTTAAAATTCTTAGGCTAACTGCAGCTTGTCGTAGTTCTATAGTTGGTTTCACTGTTACAGTGATCCTTAGCCCCTGTGGGACTTCTAAAACAAGAAAGGAAAGGAGAGCACTTGAAATAGTGACGATAAAATACCAGTCAACACCGGCAAAGAGAATTAGATGAAAGCACTATGCCTCTAAATGACTCTTACTTCCTTATTTTAAACCTGACTTCATTTTAACTGGAAGGTTTTGTTTTGTTTTTGTTTTGTTTTTCTTAAATTTTTTCAACGGAAGAAGAACCAGCTTCTCAGGAGCTGGGAATGCTGTGCACGCCTTAACAACCTTCCTTTTTCTGCCTTTACCAAATTATGCAAGCTCTTGCACAACGTATAAGAAAGGGAAGCTAACATATATGAGGTACTGTAAAGCATTAATTTCTATTGTCATCCAAGAACTTAAATGCATTATAGGAATGTGCATTAACATGGCGTATTTTGACAACATCTAATCTCTGTGGCATGTAAAATAAGGTGGAAAACAAGCTTTTGCCACAGCACTATTACCTGTTTTGAAAGCATGTTTTAATATCACCGTTGCTTGTGTAATTTCTAGTGACTACCATGGGTAGCACAATTTGAACAGCTCAATGATGCAAACAAACATGCAAACACACAGGGACAAAAACTTAAAACCAAACGATTAATTTCGCACGAAATTGAGAGGAGACAATAGGTGGCATATAGTCAGGGATGTATTCTTTCCTTTCTTCTGCATCTTTACTCCCAGGCTGGGGAAACTGTAGGACATTGTTCTTGCTGACTGGAAATGAAGGGATTTGATGTGCGAAAGTCACAGGTTCGATATTGTGTATATAATCTTCTAGCTCATGCAGGTTGACACCCATAAGCTTGAAGGCATCCCCTACATCATCCAAAATTGGATCTGTGCGGCCATCTGTAACAAAAAAAAAAAGGAAAAAAGAAAAAACAAGAGAACAATATTTTTGCAAAAATGCAGTTTAAAAAATTAACCTGAAGATCTATGCTCAGAGATTACAATCTGCCACTGCTCACCCCCAGTAACGGCGATTATTGACCCTCAGTTTTGCCAGGTTTACTGTTCATCAGGCTATAAAAAAAGTTCCAGCTTAAGAACGCACTCACGTTTAAAAGTGTTTTGTTTCAGCACATACCATTTTAAAGAACTGTACATCAACAAGCACAGCAAGCAAAACTGAGGAACCTGGCAACCGTCAATTAACACCGTGCAACACCATAAGTAGTTTTCAATTTCATAATGTGCATTAAAATGAACAAAACAAGCCCTCAATATGCAGAAAGTGCCCTTTTACCAGCATGTATACAACCAAAGATTATTTTTCAATCTAGCATATTAACAATTCCATTTTGTTGAACTAATGCAGTTCACAGGTAGCAAAAAAGAAAGTATCTCATGTATCTCTGGTAACAAAAATACATAGTATCTTTCCATCAGATGAAATCTACAGGCTTCATAAACTATGAGTCACTTTACCTACCAGTTAGATAAACCTCCCAGAAGAAACACAGCAATACCAAGTAGTGGTCTGATGAGAATATTCTATGCTAAATTTCAAGGGCTGATTTTCTGTGGTGCAATTTAAATTAGAATCTAGAGCAAAAGTCTTCTTTTCCTTACAAAAAGCATAATGAAACCATACTGGCCAAGCAATCAGGATCTTGATTTTACACTATCTCCAAAAGAAAACAGTCCAAGAGAGGATGAAGTTTGTTCCACACATGTAATTATGGTCAAAGATTTACATTACACAGCACAGAAGTCCTCCAAGTGCCTCAGTTTCCCTGAGCAGACAGAGCAATTCCTCTGAAGACCTCCAGAGGGAGAACTGGGCAGCTGGCTTCGGTAGCTAAGGCACCAATTTGAGTCTCATCCTAGCTTCTCCTAGTTGTAACAATAATAAAAAAAGATGTTTTAAACTCTAAACATCATTAAAATTATGTATACAATTTTTATACAGTTGTATACATATATATAAAATTGTATACATAATTATAAAATTACATATCATACATATTTTGTATACGAATTATTAAAATTATGTATAGTTGACTTACAGAGATATTATATCCCTACATGACAATAAGCTGCGATTTAGTTTTTAAAGTAATTATGGAAAACCAGCCCGTGCTTATTGAAGGAAGACAATCACCATTGTAAATTCAGAATCAGAAGCCCCAGTTTTGGAGAACTGGGTCGGGGGGGATGCTTTTTTGTTCTTCCTTGAACCTAATCTCCTCTTGTTTTATCTTGAAGCCAAAGCGGTCGTGCGGGCTGGTTCTCACATCACTGGATCAATTCAAGCTCCCAGCCAACTTGTGCCTGCAGGTACATTTAGAAAATACAAATTTTGTTCTAGAATTTCTCTTCTTAGTCTTGCGGTGAAGATAAGGGTAATACTCAGATTATGGTGTTGATTCTCAGCTCTGTAACACAGGCCTCTTGCATGACTCTGGACAAGTCACTTGCGTTTTAATTCTCTCCACGGCTAAAATGGAGATCGGAGTAAGTTATCACCTCTTTCGTCTGTATTTAGAACATGAACGCCATACAACGAGAACCGTCTCTTATTTTGTGTTTGCGTGATATCTAGTACAAGTGCAATACTAGTTTCCCCTGCAGACTCTAGGGACAGAAATCCGGAAACTTACACAAATGTAATTAAGGCTATGCCACTTTAGGGCAAATCCTTCTAGTTACTGGGCATTTGACAGAAGAGTGTTTTATCATTAAAAAAATAAAACTAAGTTGACAGATAAGAAATTTTGCATTCTCATTTTTAGTCTCTCTTTGGACTACGCAGATACCTTTGAACTTACTAAACCATTTGCTAAGGTGTCAAGACTTAACAGGTACAAGTCGAACAGCCAGTTAACATGCAAACCCCAGGGAAAACTTTTCAACAAGCTCAGAAGCAGAGCATATTTATTCCCTGGATGCTCTTGAAATCCCAGGCTGTGCCATTTTCAGGACAGCAATGATCCATGGTGAGCCTCAGCACTCACTCCCAGGTGGGCATCACGTAGACCTGGAATGCTTACTAACAGATGTGGACACACACCCTGCTTGTGTCCACCTCGCCTCGGAAGAAAAACCAAGTGCACAGGCAGGGAAAATGCTGCAATAGGTTCCCCAGCCGGACAGCCTGGGGCACAGGACTGCAAGACACACCATCTGGCCCATTCCTGGGGCTCCGCAACGGCGTTTCGGGAGCCTGTCTCGGTGAGGACCTCTTGCCACCTGCGCTGTCACGTACTCAGGGTGAAGGTATTGTCCACTTTATTGCTGCAATAGAAGAAGGTCTTTTTCTAGTTCTGCACATAGTCTTTTCAACCTCCAGAAAACATACTGACATGAATAGCAAGTGATAAATGCTAAAACGGATTTCTTCCTACAAGTGGTTATTAAGAACACGTGGCAGAGAAGCAACTGGTACGTGTGTTTAAGGCATGAAAATATATAAGCAACTATACCAAAAGCAATTATGACGTTAAAAAGCAGGTTCAAAAGATGAGGGTAACAGTCAAAATTTGCTTTTTATTATGGAAAAAAACAAAACACAACTAGAGAAGTTTCATTTTTCTGTATCTCTGACCCAAAAAGACAATGACAACTCATAAGACTGATTAAAAACTCAAAAATCTTTGAGACCTGCAACTGTCACAGGTACGAAAGCACCGATCAGCCCACCTCTTCTTTTCTCAATTATCCTCAGTGAGAAAAGCATAGCAAAAAAAAGTTTCGGTTTCAAAACACTTATCAGCTGGAAATACACACAGCACAAAAATACATTAAATGTAATTCCAAATGATTCATCAAATCTGAAAAAACTCAAGCTTGTGCCTTTATACATATATTTGAACAGTCCAACATTTCTCTTCCCTGTCTGGTTCAATAAAAATTCACTGAAATAGCAGAAGCCAGACACATGAAAGAGAATGCTGACAAACATAACTCTCCTGGGCTTTTACTTAGTCTTAGCCTTTTTCCCCTATAAGCAAAAAATGCCAAAAAAAAAAAGTTTTGAGCATACTGAACTTGTCTTGGTATTCTTCAGATATCTGTGCTACCCTCAGTTTAAAAATTCAGATGCTGAAGCCTTCCAGTGAAGTAAGTAATCCAATGTCACACAGCAAGTGCCGGACTGCAAACAGCTTTGGAGCTTCTGGTTTCCAGCCTCACTCTGCTCCCTGTATCACAACGCTTCAAACAATATGCGTTCTCCAGGACTGGGAAGAGACACAAGAAGGTGGGAATACTTCATCCAGCAGGTTACAACTCTCCTCCTTACCCCGAGAACAGCGAACTAGGAGAATATCTTTCTCACAAGCTTTTAAGCCGCACCATCTCCCTGAGTGGTAACTGCACTGATACAGCTGCGGCAACCAGCAGAGCTAAATTAAGTCCGTTTGGTCCCAAACCAGCTCATCAGAAAGCTGCAGGAACAGCCATGCAGTTACCTTACTCTCAGCCTCATTGTGCACGAGAGGGAACAACAGGTGAGGAGGAATCCACACACAGAAGTAGATCCAAAAAAAAAACAAAAAAAGCACAGCACTGAAGCTCCGGGAACACAGCAGAATCAATGCAGGTGGGAAGTTATCCTCAGCCCTGCTGCTCCATGTCACCTGCAGTTAAATTGGCCCCACAGCAAACAGCTGACAAATGTTCACACTGTCCAAAGAAACTGCAGGGTCTGGGGCTGTCACTGGGAAAAACTCCCGGAACTCTCCTTAAATTCAGTCTCAGGAATGGCTGATGAATGACTTCTGTCAACCCTCTACCTCCCCCGCCACCTCCCCCTTCGAGGCCCAAAGACCGTGCGAGTCAGTGAAAAATTAACAAGTACAGAACAGAAAGCTTTTAGTTTCATGCCTTTTTTTTTTTTTTTAAGCAGTGAGCAACTGCAGCTCTATAATAAATACATCAGGAAGAACTAATGAGTCACTACCCATGCAACATGTGCAGTCTATCATAAATAGCTCAGCATTCACTCATGTTTGGTATAAAAGATTTTTTTTTAAGCAGTAGGTTATTAGGTAGAGCTCCTCAGCTCCATCACAGATTCCTCGTGCTCCAGCAAGTCGCACGACCCTGCCAGGCATTAAACTCCAATGTATCTGCACTGAATAGTTACTCCGGGATAACTCAAGCAGACAACACATCGCCCTAATGCAGCATCCACAGGAACAGTCAGAAGCATACACGGTAGATTATTTAATAAGTATATATGCCGTATCTGAGTGCACCTAACTGGGAAAAAAGGGTCCTATTAACGCAGTTACCTGGCAGGCAAAAGCATCTTCTTGCTGTGGCTGCTCAGAGTCTGCTCCTTTTCCTGGTAACCTCAGAAATACCAAGCAAAACAAATCAAGTTGTCCTTTATTGGTAGCCAGCAAGACGTTAATTAACCTTGGTTTTAAGCTTTCAGGACATAAAGAGGTATACGTCTTATAACAAATGTTACAGGCCCTGGATAGATACTGGTTACACCACTCAGCATCAGTGCAGGGAATCAGCTCATTTCACCTGAGCATCAAAACCTAATGCTTTGATAGAAGTTGCTATTACATACTGATAAAAGTGAAACAATTAAAAAAAAAATCTACAAGGTAAATTTGGTTGATGCCAGGTCAATCCTCTCCACTGTGGCAATTCCCAATGAAAATGTTGGTCTGCTGTTGCCATTCTCCAAAGCAGAGATTTGCTGTAATGAAGTTAAGTTTCCCTTTACAGGAGACTGCGCAATGACATTAGAGCAGTTTTTGAGCCAGCTCTATCCTGGCAAAACATTTTGCAAGATCTGTCATTTTTCCTTCTAATTACAACGTTGTGCTCATCGGATCACATCCTGCCTTTTTTATATATAAACGCATTTGTCTTATTAATATAAAATTTTAATGTATTAAAATGGAGGGGTATTATATTCATAAATTCTTACATGCTCATATAAAAAAATAGTCTTTAAAACAAAAATGTATTTACACAATATGAAAACAAAGAGCAACTTTTAATCTTTGCTTCTTCATTGTAAGCAAATTTCAGCAGAAAAAAATCACAGCATATCCAAGCATACGTTCAACATGGGAAATTCAAGGAAAGACTACTGAAAAAAACATTTCTATCCAAAAAACCTCAAAGTTAGTTATCCAGTTTATTATCTGTTGCTAAAACTGGAAGTGTAATCTAAATTTGTCCTGTTTATAAAAACCGGGGTAAATTTGTCCCATTACCTTGTACGGCTTCACACCACTGCTGAAACACAGCCAAGTGCCCTCACTGCTTAAAGTTAAGTTAGTTGGTTGCTTTTCAAAGCAATGTAATAGAAAAATCAGGTTTTTGGGGGCACAGACCATGCCTCCTCTCCTCGTCCCTCCGATCAGTAACATCGCTCACACAGACATGGTGGAAACTGGACTCTTGCACTGGATGTGCTAAGTCAGGAGGTAAAACAAGCCGTGATCTGCACGTCTACCACTCCCCTGCCAAGCTGCATTAGCTAAATCCACAGCGAATGAGGCTGTCTTCACTCGATGGTCTCCCCAGTACAGAAAACAATGTTTGCAAGAAAATCCACAGCAGCTAAAGCCCCAGCTGTGCTGCCACTTCTTGCAAACCCACATGAAAGGTGAGTGCAGAAAGCGGCAGCACACGACAGGGAACTTCTCCCTAAAACAAACAACAACAAAAACGGGCATCTCGGCTCTCAGAAACCACACAATGTCGGTTTGTTTTGTAGTTCCAATACCTTAATTACATGCCTCAACACTCTTTTTCAAACATTTTGGTATAAAAACGTGTGTGAAGCATATAGCGTACTGAACAGACTTCCTCTCATGAGCTTTCAACAGATACAAGCAGCATAATATGGTGTACTTGACGAAGAAAACCCTTACTATTTACTATCTCCCCTGTAAGTTCACCCTCTCCTCCACCCCCAACACAGTATTCCGAAGCATTTCACAGCATCAAACACATCTCCAGACCGCTTTGCAAATCGTTTTGCCTTCTATTCGCAGCCACAGAAGCCCCCATCAACCACAGCTACTGCAAATGCAAAGAAACAACAGCAGAAAAGTAATGAAAATCTTGAACGCGGCTCTCCTAATGGGATGTAACAGCTGGAACAAAGATCTAACACAGCTGGGAAAGCCATCATTTTCTTTTGCAACTGAGAAAATGTGAAAAGCAATGACATGCCTTTCAGAGCAATACCACACTGTCTCAATTACGTCAGAGTAAATCCATTCAGTTTTGAACACAAAGATTATGTCCCTCCAGCTGACAACCCTGCTAACTCAAACCCAACTGGTTTGACTCCGAGATAACACGCTGACAATAAAGATGCCACAATTGGAATTTAATTAATTCTACTTATGCAAAACCATGGCAAAATTCAACTCATTCATCCACAGCTGGGTTTTTACAGTAACTTATTCTAGGAGCAAAAGGAAACAATTCTGAAAAAGCAGGGAGACATCAGCTGAGCATTAAGATGTCTTTTCACAAACCTTTTAAAGAAATAAATACAGGAATCATTTTAAGAGAGATAATACAAGAAATACCATATCACTGACATGAAAACTGCACATTCCCCTTCTCCAAACAAACAAACTGTGGTACTTCCTTCTCCATGCACAGAGGGGCGAAAAAGATTTCCTTCTCTCATCTTTTTGGGAACCCAGGGCTAGAGAGGGACACTTTAGTTCTACTAACTCCCACGGAGCACTTCCAATTCCTCAAGTACCGAAAGGCGAAAAGTGTATTTTCACCGCCTCTGCATCGTTTCCTCCCAGGCTTACAAACACTGCAGTACCTGTGGCAGAGTCAGCTGAGCCTGGCAGGCAACGCTGCTCAACAACTCACCTCTTACACAAGCAGTGATCAGCCTACAAAAGCATCACCCCAGAATTTACACTAACCATATAGCAAGGGACAGCTCTGACCAAGCCAAGGCTAGCTCCTTTTTCACCCCATAACCCAGCTGTTCCAAGCTCTCTGTGCTGTCCCCCTTTAATCTCTTTACAGATCATTTCTATTTGGATGCAGACACGGAATTCACAGGCGTGGCAGCTGCACTCAATACTGCTTTCCAGAGTAACTGTACACAGCTTCACATCCAACTTGCAAAAATATTGCATGGCCCTCTCTCAAATTAGCGGAAATCTTGGCAGAGGAAGCCTATTCAAACCCGGAACTCAACTACCGAGAGCTCGCAGCAACATCACTAGGTCCCTCCCAAGCTCAGTTGGCCTGGCAGTGCTCGACTCGACCTCCAGAAGCACGCCAGGGCCAGGTATCAGGTGTGTTCAGATCATCGCTCTGCTTTATCGGGGAGCACTGCGGCAATGAGAACTTCTGCCTTCGAGAAGAGGCATGACCACAAGCAGCAGCACCTTCAGACCAAGGCTGCTCCTCTCCTGACCAAGGTGACCACGCTGAGCCTCCTGACCCGTGCGTCTCTACTCCGCACCCTCTCCAAATTCACTCTTTGCAGAAGAAGCAATCATCCACCACACAGCTGACAGCACCGTGCCTCCAATACTCCTCTCACCCATGCGAACGCGGTTGTGACGCCCTCATTTCGTGGTTCCCACGTCCCCATAACTCAGACAGAAGCGCCGGCAAAATTTTTAGTTTACGCAGCTCAGAGCTGCCACCCACTATCCCTCCCACGCATCCCCTCTCGCAAAGCAGCGCAGCAACCCTAGCCCTGCTCTTAGGGCTCCTCTAAACATCGCCCCGACTGACAGAGCTGGCAGCGCTGACCCTGCAGCCCTAGGGCTCCCCACTTCCCCATCACATCGAAGATCCTGGGAGGCACAAGCAGCCCCATTTCGCCTGCTGTCACACAGCCCGCACCCACCCTCGCTCCCCACTGTGTGCACACCCCTCTTAATCTCCCCTCCAACGCTCACAGACCCAGTAGCAGCACTGGCAGCCCCCCCCCCACCGCTCACGTTACACCCTCCCTGCCCCACAAGTAGGGCAGCAAAGGCCTCGTCTCTCTGCACACACAGACTCAGGACCCTCCGACCACACCGACAGCCTGAGCCTTGCTCCACGTTCCCTGCAATACTCCCCGTGTTCAGACCCAGCAGCGACCCACGGGCAGTCCCCTCACCCTCCTCTCATCCCCCCGTCACACGCATTACAGACCCCCCAGCACTCCCCACATGCTGCAGGGTCACCTGCCCTCAAATCCTTCACTGCAGACCCTGCAGGGACCCAGTCAACCCCGAGGGACTCTGTCCCACTCCCAGACCCAGCAGTAACATTTGTTGCCCTCTTCCCCATCCCTCCCCACGTACACACCATACTGCCCTGTGCTCGCACGGACCTCCCTTCTTTCTCTTCTCCCACTTGGGCTGAACTCCCCCTTCCGCGCCCCTGCCCCAGCAATGGGGCTGGCAACCCTGTTCCCCCCCCTTCACTCCCCAGCACAGCCTCATCCCAAATAAAGCAAGGCCCTGGGCATCCTGCCCCCCACCCTCACTCCAGCTCCTTCTGCGGATGGCAACCCCGTGGCAGTGTTAGTGCCAGTCCCCCGCACACCCAGCCAAGCCTCTTCCACCGCATCCACACGAGAAGGCTCACACCCCGTGCCATGTGTACCGAAGCCACACGCGGCGCACCCCTCCCTTTCTCCATACACCTACCCCCATACCTCGCGCACGCAGCCTTATCACTCCCCCTGCACGCACGTCCCACGTCCTGTGTCCTGCAGCTCCATCTCCCCCCAAAAACCACTCAAGCGCATCCCTGCCCTCGCACACAGCAGCCCCCCCCACATTCCCAGCCTCACAGCACCATTGCTTACCCCATACACATACATCCCCTGCCTCGCATAGACGGCCCCGTGCTGCCCTCATGCACGTTAGCCCCTCACCCCAGGCACCACAGCCCCACACCACCCTACACGCATACATCCCTGACCCCACAAGCACAGCTCCGCGTGCTCTCTGTACGTTTGCATCCCCAGCCTCGCTCTACATGTGCATCTCCAGCCCCTAAAACCACAGTTCCCTCACACACATATTCCCATCCCAGCACCAGCAGCAGTGCTGCCAGCCACATCTCTCCCTCCCCGCGCAGCTGACTCCACACCTCTCGCTTCCTGCACGCTGCACCTCTCTCTCCTTACTCCTTACACACACCCCAAACACACGCACTGCAGCCCTGCCGTGGGGTTACCACCTCCCATCTCCCTGCCCAAATCTTGCACCCCACAGGCTCAGCACTTCCCTTTGTGCCCACTCCTGGGGCCCTACACACACATCCCCCAGCTGCGGTGGGACCCCACAGCCTCCACATTCCCCCCCTGGGTGCACATCCTGCCCCTGAGATGAGCCAGGACAACACAGCAGCAGCATCGCGTCCTCCTGTGCTCATGTCCCACACGGCAGGAAGGCTGGCTGCCCCCTCTGTCCTCCCAGCACCCCCAGACCAGCCTGCCACAGCCCCAGCAGCAGAACCAGCAGCCCCATCTCCCCCTCCTGCACACGCACAGCCCTACTCTGCGCACCGCAGCCAGAGAAAGGGGGCAGCAGCTCCATCCCCCCACACCCAGACCCGCTGCCTCACAGCTTCATTTCCACCACATCCACAGGCCCGTAGTCCCAACTCCTTGTCTCACTCCTTCGCGGCCTGATCTCTCCCATCCCCTCATCTCTCTCCCAGTCCCTCACACAGCACTTCCCCATGTTCCCTCCCTGCAGAACTGCCCCACAGGCCACCTCCCTATGTCCCCTACGCTGCCCCACAGCCCGGTCTCCCCCACGCACACATCTCACACCCGCTGCCCCACAGCCTCCAGCACTACCCATGCCCTCCTGCACTGACCCACAGTCCAAGTCTCCACAATCCCTCCCTGGTGGAGCACCCCACAACCTCCAACCCCAGAGCTGCCATTCTTATGGCCCCAAAGTACTGCTCATATCTCCACGGCCCCCGGCACTGCCCCGCAGCCTCCCACCCCACGGCCCCCGGCACTGCCCCGCAGCCTCTCACCCCACAGCCGTTCTCCCTTCATCCTGCCAGTATTGCTCCCAGCCCCACAGCCCCCGACACTGCCCTACAGCCTTCCTCCCCACGGCCCCCAGCACTGGCCCAGACCCTCCCTTCACAGAATGACGGAACGGCTGAGGTCTGAAGAGACCTCTGGAGGGCATCTTGTCCAACC
>VXAL01019205.1:152121-303446 GCA_013399475.1 Chauna torquata
TGGAGACTTTACCACTACTTTCAAGAGAAGGAGGACAGCAGAGACCCATACATACAGTTCCAGGTAGCCCTACTGCATAGCCCATCAGCTTCGTCCAGCTATCAGAATCCTTTATGCAACACTATCTTCTCGAGGCTGAAGTCTTGTCACTATGCCGCATTAAATGCTATTAACTGTCTCCCACTAATACCAACTGCATCCTCGCTGCAGCGTGCTCAGTTTGGACACTTCCCAAGGAACACCTGCATATTCTCAACTTGCTGCATGACAGGTGGTAAAGTATTTAACCAGTTTCAGTTTCCCCAACTTTCAACTGATGCATTACTAGTTACTTTGGTCTTACAAGTAGATACAGGTTTATAAAAAAAATTTGGAAATTCTCAGACCAGCCACATGAGAAGAGCACAGAGGACTTTTGGCCAGTACCAGGTTAGTTCACTATCCCACATTCCTATTAAAAGAACCTGTTATTTCACTCCAGTTACCTACTCTTGTTTCTCAGATAATTGACAGCAATCCCTCTTTCCAGGGACAAAATGAGGTTCACATGTTCAGAAAAAAAACAACAGTGGAAGTAGCTCAAAACCAAACCAAAACAAAAACACAACTCTCTCAATTACAATTTGAGTTGGAAGTTGGTTCACTTCTGATCGTTTTGGATGCAAAGAATTGCAAAAAGGGACGTCAGTAGCTGAATTCCTGGAAAACCCAGAGTAGACTTACAAGCATTTTTGCTTGCATTGTCCATAGCAGTCATCCTAGCACTCTGCTCGCTGGTGGTGGATTCTTTCAGGGAATAGTACAGAATATTTGCTAGTGTAAATTCCTGGTAGTTTCTCAGCACATCAGCATCAATGTCATCATAGATACTTAGGCTTTCTGTAAAATACGAAAGAGTGGAGTCAGAGAAATCCAAGCTGCGCTACTTCTAACAAAACAACACAATGTCATATGGAAGACTACTAGGTTAGCTTGTTTCCACTTAAGGCAATGTGGAGGGATTTTTTCCATGTACCACGTGTACTTTCATAACAAAATTTTAAATACCAGAGAGATAACATATTTGGCATGTTTTAAGTTTAATCAGTAGGGAAGCCAGATTCTGACTGGGGCCAAATGCATTAGTAGTGTATTATGCTTAATCTTCCTGTACGATGCTGCACAAAGATATTGGGGTGTTTTTACTTAGTGCAAAGCTACTCAATGCTGAAAACACTGGAACCAGAGTTTTGCATATGCATAATTCTTGCTTGAGAGAAAATCTCAAACCAAAATAAGTACAACCTTTCTTTTTCACCTGCCTACCCACAGCCCCTTGATATATCAGCCTTGGACTGCCACGATAAAATCTTTTAAACTTATGATATTAAATCATCTTGTTATGGTGCATGTATCATATTTCCATACACAGAATACTTTCTCTGTGATTTATTACTTCACATACGTGGTGGTTTCCAGTTCGCTACTTACCAGAACCAGCAACTGTTTCAAGAGAGAAGATTGGTTTTTCATCAGTCTTGTAGGAGATGACAGACCTACATAAAAATAGCATAATAGGGTTTGACTGAAGAGCCTAAATTGAGCATTTAATATCAACTTAGAACAGACAACTTCTGGCCTTCCAATTCCTCAAATTTTGTGATACTCCTGATGAAGAGCGATCACCACAAGGATATAATGATGTACTGACTGCGAATACAACATCACACACTATACAAGTAAAAAGAGAATTCCAACTATAGCTATTAAAACAAATGAGCAACAACAGCTCTTCATGCACAATAACAAAATGCACCAACTCTTCAAGAAAAACTAAACATGGTAATTCAGTCAGTTTTCACATTTTACTTCATTGGACCAACATGCTTCCATCCAACATCTTTCCAGTGCAGTTTCAGTTTAATCTTTACCTGAACCGATTGTAGATGACAGAGCCTTCATCAAATTCATACCCAGAGTTTAACAACTCTGAAGCAATGATTGAAGCATCTCCAAAGCTAGGAGGTCTCCGTCCCACTTCTTTGAATGTCATCAGGAAGTAATTGCTGTGTGTCCTGCAGTAACATGAAATCAATGTCAGAACCAAGCTGGTGCTCTAATGTACAACTACGTAGCACCGGGAAGCAAGGAGTCACAGTAACTTACTAGTGTTCATAACTAAGCATTTTACTGAATTAGGATCTGGGAGAAATTTTGCCTTTTTTTCCCCAGTTAAATTTTGATGATAACTTCATGATAAACACAGACTTGCAACATTGTTCGTGCTGCTAGCTTTCAGACTGTTATTCCAAAACTAAAATGTTGTGCAGCAGTTTCACAAGACGTCCAAGTGACTGAAAACCATTTTAGCATATTTGCAGATTTTTTTTTCCCCCCTAAAGGAACTTGGATTTAGCACAGTTCCATAAAATGCAATTACCTGTGACCGCCACACAGCTTTGAGCAATCTTGAAATTTCTACTACAGAAAACAAACAAAAACAAACAAACAGACGAAAAAACAACCAAACCAAACCCCTCTCCTTTTTACCTCTGAAGTAGGCCTCTAATCTTGTCACCTACACCAACCACCATAACTTCTTTCCCTGCATTTGAAAGGTTGGTAATCTCACTCTTCAAGGTTTTAGCAATAGACGTATGGATAGCACCACACAGACCTCGATCAGAGGACACACCAATAAGGAGGTGCTTCTTCTTGTCCTCAGGTGCCTTAATTTCTGCTTTCTCATACAGAGCTAAGGAAAAAAACCAAGATGGGTAAGTTATTCAAGGGTGCCAGGAAGCAAATAGGTCTCCTCAAGACATCTTTACCTAATTTTAACAAAAATAATATTTTCCAAAGGGGTTCCAAATCACAGCCAGAAGAATTTGATCTTCCTCACAATCATTCAAGTTTACATGGGATCTGACCAGAGGTGACAAAGAAGCAATTCAAAGCCACCTACATCTCTGCGTCAGGTATTGTGCATAGTGAACTTCAACTAAATAACGACACTGATTGCAAGTCCAGTGTCTCAGAAGCATGTGCAGCTCAAGAGTTTCCAGGAAGGTTTGGCAGTACCTTTACATACTAGACCTGATGCTACAGAGATACAACAATTTCATTAACAGAAAGAAGCAGGCCAAGAAATCTGAGTAGCGTTACTTTTATGACTAACAAAAACAACCATGCAACCCCACAAAGTTAAACAAAAAATATTAGATATCATAATGAATTTCACATTAGAACTCTTAAAAATAGCTTTCTATAAATTACTTATAAATGAATACTGAAGGTAACAGTGGTCTAGGGACACAAGTTCTTTTGGAAAAAAAAAAAGATCTACAGAAAGGTTAAAAGTCTAGGCATTTAATCAACACCACAAAAGCTTCCCTCTTCTATTCCCACATCATGTAGTGCAAGAGCCTTCTCTCACCCAGTGCTCCTGTTCCATATATTCTAGCAGGCTTCAGCTCCCTCTCAGCTCTTGCATATTTTGCTGCAGAAACCATCTTCATGGACTTTGTAATTTTCTGAATGTTCTTGATGGACTTCAAACGCCTGGTAACTACAAGGTTAATAGCTGAAGGTCAAAACCGGGCTATATGGGGCACAATGACATTGAAAACAGGTAATAAAATGCTAGCAACGGCCATCCGGAAGTCATTCTCAAAGTTCCTCAAAGAAGAAAAAAATAAACAAACAATCCACAAAAAAAACTCACAAAAGATATGCCCTCAGTATTTATAGTAACAAAATAGTATAAGTAGCAATCTGGCTAACAAAAATGCATCTTTACAATAGATGTTTTTGCACCCTAGACATAAATTTAATATTTACCCCAACATAAGGTCTATTTATTGCTCTCTTCCCTTCCCTTTCTACCTGTTTCTCAAGTATATAATTCAAGGTATACTGTCAGCTTTTTCTGGATGACAGGGAGCAAAAAACCAGACCCAATAATATAAAGAGACAGGATAAATTTCCTCCTCTGTTTAGATTGTGGCAAAAATGAGATTCATAAAAACACAGATGCAAAAAGCAAACACTACAGGTGTCCTAAAGACAAGTCCAAGTCCAAGACAATATCCCTGCATGAACCTATGAGCAATGGCTTAAAGAAGCATTATCAAAGGAGAAGCATTCAGTCAGCCTTTTATTCCCCAATGTAGGATAAATGCAGAAGAAAATAAGCATAACAAAATAAACTTTCTTCACTTAGAGGTGAACAAAAATCTGTTTTAGCACATTTGACAAAGTTACTTTTAAAATGTGTCTGAGTAAGACTATACTGGTTTGCCTACATGGCACCTAAATTAGTTCTAGGAACATTTTGAACAGTGCCTTTTCTGAAGGACACTTGTTTCACCTAGGTGCTGGAGGCTCATATAGCAATGCTGTGGTCTATCACAATCAATCTATCCAACAGATGCTAACTAAAAGTATGTTTTAACATACGGCCTTCCTGCAACACTTTCCCCCTCTTAAAAGCAGACAAAAGTGGCACTTACTGTCTTTCAGAGTTGCCATATTCCTGACTTGGCCCCTGAAAATGAACATGGAAGAAATTAGGATAGTTCATTAGCTTTCTAGCAAACCAGCACCTGTCAAAGACAGGTCCATTTAAGAGAGATGAAAATTTATGAATAGTTGTTTTTTAAAAAGCATCTGTAGGAGGGACACTGCACTCCAAACCAGGCCCTGTATCCAAACCTTCCATGTTTCTCCTTATCTCTTGTGCCACTATATATCACTTAATACATTATCCACTGCCTTGGATAATGGCACAAGATAAACAAGGACCACACACCAGGGCATCAGAAGGGCAGGAGAACCTCCAAAAGATATAATGTATTTCTTTTTAAATTATTAAGACCACGAAGCAGAGGGGGCTACACCATTACCTGTCAAGAGCAGAGCCTGCTCACACTGCTTGTCACCAGCGCAGCTGTCCGTTTTCCTTTTCTTTTTTCTTGCGTCGCATACTCACCCCCCCGGGCCGAGAGCCCTTCCTCACCCCCAGGCTCCCGGCCCCCCCTCGCCCTCCGCCACCAGCCCCAGGCCCACGAAGCGCAGAGGACGGAGCCTCCGTCCCCGCCCCCGCTCACCGCGGTGCCCCAGGGAGGCCGCTCCTCCCCGGCCTCACGCTCGCCGCTCCTCCAGCCGCACCGCGGCCCCTCACAGGCAGCGCCCAGCGGCGGCGGCCCCGCTGCGCCGCACGGCTCAGGGCACCGTCGCCCCCTCAGCCGACCCCACGCAGCCTCCCGCCAGGCACGACCCTCGCGGCTGCATCTTCGCTTGCTCCGACAACCGCTACAACCGCTCCCCGTCCCCACACCGCCCTTCCCAGCCTGCGGCCCCGCCCGTTACCATTGCGGCTGGTAAAGCACAACGGCGGCGCCCCGGGCCAACATGGCGGCGCCTCCACCGCAGCCCCGCTGAAGGTCAGCGCGCCCGTACTGCGCATGCGCCCACGGGCCCAGGAGGGGCTTGCTGCCGAGGGCGCCTCGCCGCTTCCGGTAGCGCCCCGCTACTTCCGGTAGCGTCTCCCTGCTTCCGGTAGCGCCCCGCCGCTTCCGGTAGGGGTAGGAAGAGGGTAGCCGCCATGGGGAAGTCGGATTTCCTCAGCCCCAAGGCCATCGCCAACCGCATCAAGTCCAAAGGGCTGCAGAAGCTGCGCTGGTACTGCCAGATGTGCCAGAAGCAGTGCCGCGATGAGGTGAGCCCGCTCCGGGCCTGCGGTGGGGGAGCACGGCGGGCGCCGAATCCTGAGGGGAGGGATGCTCCGTGAGGGGGCGCGGGGCCCCCTGGTTGGCATCCTCAGTATCCCTTGAGCTGGGTGGTCCCCTTGGGAATGCAGAGGGGGCTCCGAGCCGCTGTTATTGGGGTCTTCAGTTCCGTTGTGGGGGGCTCTGATCCTCCTTGAAGGGGTCCCCAATGCTCTCTTGTAGGGCTTCGATCTTCTTAGATGGTATGGGGCCTCGTAACCTTCTTGTAGTGATCCCTAGTCCCCTAGCTGGGGGTACAGGGCTGGCTGCGATTCCCCAGTCACCTTTTGGGGCTCTTGTCCCATCAGTGGGGTGTGATCCTTGCAGGGAGCATCCAGACCTCACTTCCTGGGAGCCTGGGAACCCACATTCCCTTTCAAGCAGCATTAGAAAAGGTCCTTGTTCTCCTTTGGGGATTCCCAGTCCCTCTTGTGTGCACCATAATCCCCTTGGGAGGAGCTGGGTGGGACCTGGAGAGTTCCCAGTCACCTGGTGTAGGGAGTTATCCCTCTAGGATCCGGTCCCCCATGGGAGAAGTCATGAACTGCTTTTGAGAAAGTCTGATGGCCCTGAGCGTTCTTTGGACATGTTCAATCCCCAGCAGGGTGACTGATCAGCCCTGGGCGAGGGGTAGCGTAGTGTAGTCCCAAATCACCCTCCACAACTTTGAAATGGCAGTGGGGTTAAGGATTAGGTGGTTTCCATCAGACTTAGAGAGGAGTTTAGGATAGTCGCGGTTTTCCTTGGGAACAGGATGAGTGAGGGGATGCATGTCCAGAGCACAGCAAGATCTCTTTTCCGTCCTTTCGATTCTGTCTCAGTATCTTCCTTGCATCTCCTGTTAGAAAGAGATACTTTTGCTCTGAATCTTCCCCCCCTTTTCACTTATCTGTTCACTTGGGCCCAGGTGCCCATGGGATGGGAGTGTCCTGTTCCTCCTGATTTCCGCCAGTGCTGTGCTCCAAAAGTACCTCCACTTGGGATAACTGTGCTTTTAGTTTTCCATTCTCCACGAACTGACCATTTAATGTGCTTTTGGAAGAGAAGTAAAACATCCTGTGGATGTTTAAGCGTATATTTTTCAGCTGTTTCTGCTATCCTCTCCCTTTCACCCAAGAAGATCAAATCCTATTCTCTTCCCAGTGATTAAAGGCAAAAAAGTGTCACTGCTTTACACACAGTTCTTTCTGTAGGGGGATGGGGATCCCATGGAAAGAAATTTGCTGTAAATTTAATCATATCATGATGAAAGAGTATTATATTAGGAAAAAAAAAAAAGATATGGCCAGACCTCCTACATCTGAGTGCTTTTTGGGGAGCTCTTATGACTTTGGCCCCTGTATCAGAGGCGAGCAAACTATTGTAGTTGGTAGCTTAAGCACTCCTAGAACACCATCCTCTTCTTACATGCGGTGTCAATGTTGGTCAGGTAGGGAGTCAGCAAATATTTCCAATGCTCCTCTCGCGCGAGCACCTGGATAGGACCTAGATGGACATGGTGGTGCCACATCTATCCCATTCTACAAGGGACCAAGAGGCCTGCTGTAATGTCCTGTCTTGTAACGCCTTTCACATCTTGTCTGAAGGCTCTTGGCCTCGAGAAGGTTTTGTTTGTCGCTTGCCTAGTCAGGAGGAACAGCCACCCTGTGCTAGACTGTGGTTGCGTTAAGGTGTTTTATGTGAAGCCTCCGAGAGATTTCACTTATAAAACATCACTTTTAATACTTTTCAGATGTGTGTTACAAATTGAGACAAAGATAAAGTATTTATTTTTATTTTATAGAATGGCTTCAAATGTCATTGCATGTCCGAGTCCCACCAGAGGCAATTGCTGCTGGCTTCTGAAAATCCTCAGCAATTCTTGAATTACTTTTCAGAGTAAGTTTGCTGTATATTCTTACCCAGGTCTTCATTCCTATACCAGATCTGCACAGCTGTACCTCTAAGGCCCAGTTATGTCCCACTGAAGACACTTTATTCTGATACATTTTAGTGTCAGCTGTTTTTTTGAATGGCTATTTGAAAAGTTTACTTTTGAAAGCATGTAAGAGGTTTCAGGGAGCCACGATGTTTAAAATTTGACTATTTTATCCCACCTAACAATTTTTTATCCCAAATGTGACAATTTTTTTGTCCCAGATTTTTTTCCCCAAACATGACAATTTTATCCCGTGTCTGAGTCCCGTTTTAAATTGCTCTACATTACAAAGTATGTCAGTGTCGTGCCCCTGCTGAGTGAGTGTCACACGCGCGGAGTTACAAAGAGCTGAAAGAACCATCGCAGAGAGATAAGAAGTCAGTGGTATGACTAGCGTCCCACTGTTTCCCTGATTCCTTTGTGCAGCTGACCTACCTGACAGCTGGGTTGACTGGAACTGTCTTCAGCAGGAGGCTGAAGGGAGGCTTTATCCTCAAGCCGTTGAATTTGCAGGGAGATGAGTGATCAGTCTGCCCAATCTACCACTGCTGCCCTTTGTCCTGCCTCGTGTTTTGTGTCGGTGTTAGTCAACCTTGGAAGATACCCGGTAATGAAATACCAGCAATTAGTGGGAAGTGTTTAGACTTCATTGTTTCCATTTTATCCCCTTGAAAGGGTGTTAGCCTTTTGAAGATTTAACTTGTATGTGCATGTACCATACTGTGTTTCTTTGTGCAGACACACTGCACTTAATGCTACCTTATTGAAAAAAGGGAAATGAGTGTCTGAATTCCATCATGCTCAGTTCAAAAGAATACTCCTGTTTATATTGCTAATGACGATAGAAAATTTGTTTCTTTACACTTTACTAAAGTACTTTCTTTTTATCCCCTAAGGGAATTCCGAAACGATTTCCTAGAACTGCTCAGGAGACGATTTGGTAAATATTGTATTGTTTATTTGTTTTTTTATGTTTTTAATATCTTCTTTTGGTTCGGTGCAAGAAGTTTAGGTTGGTTTCTCCTAGGTCCCATTCTTATATTTAATAATAATTCTGTTTCAGGAACAAAGAGAGTCCACAATAATATTGTGTACAATGAATATATCAGTCACCGAGAACACATCCACATGAATGCAACACAGTGGGAGACACTGACTGATTTTACAAAATGGTTGGGGAGAGAAGGTAAATATATTTGCTGAGGGTCAGGAAGTTTTAAAATTATTGGGTAATTGCATTGCTGATAAGTAACCAATAAGTGTTTGTGTTAGTTCTGTTTTCCTTTCCTCCCCTCCCGTCCTGTACATGTATTAACAGACATCCAAATGTATCTCTGTGCTAACCATTCGGAATTTGCTTATGAAAAGTGTCAGAGGTCTGGGATAAATGCCTCAAGCATGAACCTTTCCTGTAGTTACTGGGGCTAGTGCTGAGCTCTAAGTCAACTTCCAACAGTTGCCATTTACAAAGTGAAACTACGGTAGGACATTTCTTACAGCTACAGAATCCTTCAGTATTTAAGGTGACAAGAAGCAAACAGTTGTTTTCATTCCTGGCCTAATGAAAGGGTTAAAGCTTGAGATCTGCAATTTTGCATTCAGTGGGAGGAACAGAGATTAAATGGCACTGTGGTGTGACAAAGTTTACATTGGCTTTGGTTGCCTGTGTGCTACAGGATACATTCATGAGTCATGTAGTGTTTGAAAAGTCACTCTAATGAGTGTCAGTAACAATAACGTAGCATAGCAAAGTTTCCTATAGTATCATGCCATTAGTGTGTAGTGTTTATATGGGTTAGATTTGTGTTTTCTTCCTTGTTAAAACAATGGGAAGGAAACATTTTCTTGAATAAGGAAAGTACTGTAAAACAATCTGTCCACTTTACTACATATTCTGGCCTATTTCCAAATGGAACTGGCTAGCTGAAGGGCAGAACCAGTTACTGAAGGTAATTCAAAGTCAGTTTTACCAGGCCAGTAAGGGGTACATCGTCTCTGGTAAAGTATTTACATTGTTACAGTGAACATGGCCTATGAAAATGATCTGGGTGTTTACTTTGTTCCTTGCTTGTTTTTGTTAGTATTAATCTTACTTTTTCTTGTGTTGGGTTTTTAGGTCTTTGCAAGGTTGACGAGACTCCAAAAGGCTGGTATATTCAATATATTGATAGGGACCCAGAGACTATTCGCAGGCAACAAGAACAAGAGAGGAAGAAGAAACAAGACCTTGATGATGAAGAAAAAACTGCTAAATTCATTGAACAACAAGTTAGAAGAGGTTTGGAGGGGAAGGAACTGGTGAGGAAAATTACAGTATATTTCAACCTTCAGCTCAAAAGTCCTCTCGGTTAAGTTAATGCTGCTAATTTGCATTGATGAGTAATCTTCATGCATCAGGTTACAAGCTGATCGCCAGTTCATACTGGGGAACAGTGGTCAGATGTGGCTGCATTGCTGGTTTTTTCTAAGCCAAGAGGAATATTCTTCTCACAGATACTTCTAATGCCAGCTTTGACTACCTTGTTTCAGTTGAAATTGCAGCTTGTTACTTTTCCTCAATTTACCAGCTTGCTGGTGGTTTTTACAGCAGATGACCGTCAAGGTCCTCTATGGAATCACGGTTTCAGAAAAAGAAAGCAGAGATTTCGGCTCCTTTTAGATTTGCTGCGGTTTTGAAATCTACTGAAGTTGTACCCTCTGGCCCTACTGTCTCATGCTAGCTATTTCAGATTTTGATTTAGACTGTCTTCTCCCATACTTCAGTCACCACGTTACTTCACTTATGTTATGAATTTTCTGTTAAACATTTATCTAAGATTGTAACCTGCTCTGGAGGAAAACTTGGAGCTGCTTTGTACCTGGCTTGCTTTATTACTAAATGAGTAATAATTCTCTTCAACTGATTAGCAATTTAAAAATCTTGAATTTAAGACAGGAGAATAAACAATACCCAGTGTGATGTCTTTGTTTATGATATTTCACAAATTTTTAGGGCTGCAGATAACAAGTACAGTAGGGAGGCTGAAATAATCAAATCCGCATAGTGAAAAGTTTTATTTTTATAGTCCTGGCATGGAATTTGGGAGCTGCTTCTTTGGCATTGTTCCATGACTTCCATACGTGTTGTTGCCTGGGGCTGGGACCTCCCATTTGATTCTGGGTGTTGATAGGTACGTTTAAATGCTGTTGTAAACAATTATCTCTTTCTTAATTTAAAACTAATTGAAATTTAAATGGTCTGAGCCTTTGGTACTGAAAACGTGGAAAGATTCCAGGATTTTCCTTCTTTAGGTTATCAATCTGTCCAAAAACCAGTCTAATCATGACGATTCAAAATGAGAAAACTTAAGGTAAGGCCACTTTCCTTTCATGCTGGCAGCAAGCAAGTTTAGACAGCATCTCAGTAGAGAGTGTTAATTAGCTAATTTTGCACGGGAGCCTATAATGAGATAGTGTTTTCAATTTATAATCTTCTGAATCAAGCCAGGCTGAATATTACAGTTACTAGATAATCTCGCAGTAGTCTGTAAAACTGAGCTAATCAATGATCACCAAAAAATGATATCCTGGCTCAGTTTTCTGTTTCCCTCTTGAAATCTATTTTGTGTCCTTTTGGCAGGAGGAGCCAGTCTATACTGAACTGAACAGAGAAAATGAAGAAGAAAAAGGTAACCAGATTTTGATGCATGCAATTTTCTAGAACTTACTGAAGCTGATTTTGTGATTAGAATGAGATGAGCACTAAGGCTTGCACAGTGCTTCATAAAGTGCTTTGAGATCAGTTAAAAAGAGCACTGGAAATGTTGAAATACAGGGAATTCTTACAATTTTTTGAAGTAGATTATTTTAAATGCTGAAACAAAACATGGATTAGTTAGTATTTCCAAATTTATGATCTTTGTCGTTTGCAGATTGTTAAAATTATAAGATCTTTCAATGTAGTTATATTTAAAGATGGAAATAGAGTAATACCTTTTTTTTCTAGTTGCATTTAATTTGAACAAAGGAGCAAGTACTTCAATAGCAGCATCTTCTAAAACAAGGTGAGAAAAGAATTTAAGGACAACCCTTACTTTTGCAAAGCACTTATATGACAATGGTATTTGTATGGGCAGGAAGATGTATCTTGTCCTGGAATGTTTGGAGTCTGCTATCTCATTCTGCGATGTTATTCAGGAGGGGACAGTAGGTGACTTCATGGTTCCTTTTGTATTTGAAATGGATGAATGGTTGTATCTTAAATGTATGCTGTGAGCAGTCTTCTTGAATTCACTAAGGTTCATGGCAGATGCCCATAAAGTAATAGGCAGTAATAGGTTCCTCTAAGAAGAGATTGTTATGTGAAAGGGTGGATAAGGGATCTAATCAAAGCATTTAAAGTGAATCCCATCTAGTCCCAGCTGCTTTCTGTGAATGGGTATTCATGACTTGTTAATTTCAGTTCCTAAAAGGTCTGACTACTTTGTCTAATTGGAGGTAGTACTTTCCCTGATCATCTTTAAAGGAGCTGAATCTACCTGACGTAAATCTTTCTAAAGCACATGAATTTAATTGTCATCATATAACCACCAGCAACACAGGACAAAAGGGATCAATAATGCAAACAATACTTACTTATAGCAGTCTGTGAAACTGTTTGATGAGCACATCTTTTCTTGTGAGGCAATATAGTAATTAAATGTATTGCAGGTAAAATGAAAGCTTTCCTCTCATCACAAGCTTAGCTTTTAGATAAGGTATCTGATGGGAGATATGCCAGGCAGAAAATGAGACAATAAAGTAGTTCTTTGCAATAAGAGATACAGATTTCAGGCTTTGAGGAATACTTGTATATTATCCCTAAGCATTGAGTTGTGCTTAAGACGAGTCTGAAAAGTAATGCAGACACTCGCTTGAAGAGTTTCAGTGAGGAATACTCGGATCTGCTTTTAAGGTGCTTGCTAAAATTTGTCTGAATGTGAAATCATGTATCAGGAAGTCTAATTTTTTCATAGCATACGATGGGTACTTGTATGTAAGCTCTGTAATGGTAGTGTAGAAACCAAATTCGGACATCCACCCCACAGTAAAGTGACCAGCCTGTGGTTTATGTTGTCAGCGGTGATATAGGAATCACTTCAGAATCATATACGGAAACTGCTTCCCTGTGTCAGTGTAAGGGTGTGCTCTGCAGCTGTGAGATGCATCGGCTGTTACTGAGGATCGTTTGAGTTCAACCGGATAATCACACCAGTGCAGTGTGCAGCAGGACTTCCCAGCTTCTCTGCTCGCTGCACATGCTGCAGAATCCTGGCAAGGGTTAGCACTGACATTTCCTGATCAGGGTGCAGAAATAGGGCCAAGAGACCATAGGCTGCCGATGGTGGATTTTGGAGCGCGTGGGGCTGGTAGTCGGGTAGAGATGTAGTTGGAGCCTTGCTGAGAAGGGGAGCAAGAGAGGAGGCGTGCCTTCCGTTGTGTGTCCTTGTGGCTGAAGTGGAGATAGGAATCACCACTGCTGCTGCAGGCACGGCTTCTGATGCTGACTGCCCTTGAGTAAACTGGGAGCCCTGGTTCTTTCCTCCAAGAACTTATATCCTCAAATTCCTGCTTAACTCACTCAGCGGGGCTGCTGCAGTGGGCAAGTAAGATTAGATTTACTTGTAATTAAGGAACGAGCAGGACCTATTGCCAAGGTTGCTGACTCTGACCTGCAGTACTGCAAATGTGCCAGTGTACAGTCCTGTCCACACATTCATCAGCCTCCATTGTCCACAGTCAGGGTCTCCCCAGCCCTATAATCCCATGAGAAATCCCTTCAGAACCTGTTTACTCCTTAGGAACGTAGCTGCAATTTCCTGGCTAAATGTAGCCATGGCCTGTTTATACCGGTTGGTCTTGCGTTGGTATGGGTGTTTAACATAAATAGTTGTTTTTCTCCCTGATGTTTTTTTTCCTCAGACAGTACATATAGAGAGAGAACAGTTTTACCCTTTCAACCTTCACTGTGCTGCACGAGTAGGCCTACACTGTGCTGGCCTTATTTCCCTTTTCCCTTCCTTGCCCTTGTTCCAGTTTCAGCTAATCTTTCTTGGAACAGGATTGCTGATCAAATTTGTGCAACGCTGCAAATGAAATCTCACCGTGGCTTATGCAAGGCACTAATACGTGTCTGTCTTGATGCCTCCTAGGGTTGCGTTTGACTCTTTCATGATTGGGCCACACTGGTAGTTGTGATCCACAATTATAGCTAGACCCATTTCGGCTTTAGTTGTCATTAAACAGTGATGAGCTCCCAGCAGAGAGAAGCTAATCAGAGTAAACTTTTCTAAAGTATGTGAGCTTGCCTAATGTGCTGTTTAATTTTGTCTTTTGTAAAACACGGTTTTCAAGGTAAACCAGCCCTTTCTTGCATCCAGTTCTTTCTTGTGTCCTCCATACTGATCAAACACCTGAACAGCATTGGTGGTCTCTCACTCTTTGTCCCAGGGTCCTTAGTGAATATGTTAAACAAAATTTGTTCTAGTAGTGGCACCCAGAAATCCCTTAGTAACCTCGCAGCAATGTACATTTTCCTTCTCAAATGTAGACATTGCAGTTGTTATATTTTGATTGTATTTTACCCTTTACAAGATTTTATTTTAAGTACTTGCTGTTGGATTTGTGATTTAATGTGCTGTTTCTTCTAGAACTCTATTACGGAGATTATCCAGTCTTCCTCTGAAATACATTTATTTTTCTCTCAATTTTGTTTCTATTGCCATTTCTGTATCTCACTCCCATTATGTATCTATCTATCTTCCCTTTGCTAATATATCTGATGTCTTTACCACAGAACACAGGCAGAACATGAGATTTGTTGTAGGGCCGTAATAACATAATCTTACTGTCCACCTCACAGCAGCCTTCTTCACCTTTCTGGATGAGAAAATACCTAAATTTTTTTACTTCATCCAAACGGCTTTTATAAAAATGGGCAAACTGTCGCTTTACCTAGGTGTTTCCTGATCCCTAAGATGTAACTTCTTGTGATGATTGCTCTTTTCTTGTATAACTCGTAGGCTGTTTGCCTATTTTAAGTATGACCGTGAAGGCGGTGTTTATCTGCTGGGTGTAGAGCCCTTTTCAACGGATTCCCCTCCTTTCTCTCCCTCTGCCTGATAGGTTAAATATCTCTGTCTGGAAGGATTTCCAGGCCTCTACCGTGTTGGAGAGTTGCTCAGTCCAAATGGCTTCTGTAACACCACAAGATTGTCAAATTTTTTTGAAATATTTATTTCAAATATTTGAATCAAAAAGGGCAATCTTATTTGCAGACTTGGTTTTGTCTTTACCGTTTAACTCAAGTCCATAATCAACTCTTTGCTGTTCACTGGTGAACTGACCATTACATTGTTTTCATGCTGTTGGACTGCTAGCAGTGAACATCAGTGGATGTGGAATTTACACCTCAAGGAGATCAGTTCTAGCTGCAAAGCACAGTCCTAGAGAAGGAGGCATGCGGGGTCTGAAAGGTGGCATGCAGGACTGAAGTCAAATAGATCAGCAGGCCTTTTTGTACGACCAGTTCTTCAAATGCATCTTGGTAGAGGAGACAGTTTGAGGTCTGCTGTGAAAACGCCATCTTACTCTTCCAGCAGTGTCCTTGGACCGAGTGCACTGAAGATGGTGGAAGGGGCAGTTAAAAGAAAAGAGTCAGCTCATAGCTCTGGTCAGTCCAAAGAGAAAAAGAAGAAATCTGCACTGGATGAGATCATGGAGGTAACAATTGTACAAGGATCTGTCTTTATAACCCCATGCCTATGGCACTGAGTCCACTTAACCAGGGCCTCCCTTTGAAGTGACCTCAAGCCTTCAGTTCTTGTGGAATTCAGACTTTCGTATCTTATCAGGCAAAACTATATCACTTTCCATTTAAAATGTGTTTCTACTGCTCCTCTGTGCCTATTCCCCAGACAATCCAGATATTGGAAGTAAAGGAATACAGATTTTGCAAGAGAAGAAAATATCTAGAATCACTTGACAAGAATAAATGTAAATCTCCATCATTTTATCATGGACTCCTGGATCTCATCAGATTTGATTTTTATGCAGCAAACACACATTGATTTACCCTTGTTATTTTTTTCCCCACTTGATGTGGGTCAGCTTCTTGAAGGCATGGGAAAGCTGCAGTGACAGGAGGAAATAAATGGTGATTATTTGTTGTTGTTCTGTAGCTTGAAGAAGAGAAGAAAAGAACATCTCGAACAGACTACTGGTTGCAGCCCGTAAGTGTCTTAAAAATTATTATTATAACTGATACGACCAATTCTGCATTTCTAAAGCTGCTAGTCATTTGAATTATGTAAAGATCCAACAGCAGATTCCAAGCTAAATTTTCCAAGCTGCCAAATGTGAAAAATTACAGTATCTGGGAGGAATTACTCTTTGTGGTTAAGCATGATCCACAGTCTGAAACATGTGCCTGATCTCAGATGGGGTGGAATTCTCTAATTAAGGAGCTGGTACTGTGAGTCTCTGCAGATCATGCTGAAATCATGACGTTACTTACAACCCTCTTCTTTCTACGCTAGTAGTTGACTCCCACAGATATGTAGAATTCAGCATCAGCCTTTTAGCTGAGAAACCTCATCTCAGCTTCTACTTTTAGACTGGACTTTTAGATCAACAGCTCCTGCCCTTCAGCCATTGAGGGCTGTCACGTTATATCCTGCATTTACAAATGTATTTGTAAAACAAAGCAAGTCATGGGAGATTATACTTGGAGGCAGTAATTCATGGATAAAGACAAGTTCCTGAATGCCGAGCCTTTACTATTGTTGCTTCCTGCGCTGTCTATACAGTATCACTGTGATTGGGGTGAGAGTGACTTGAATGTGGAATTAGTTTAGATTGTGTAGTTGTTTGAATATTTTTGACATTTTAATCTTTTTTTTTTCTCCCCCTCCTTTCAAATCTTCCAGGAAATCATTGTAAAAATTGTCACAAAAAAGCTGGGAGAGAAGTATCACAAGAAGAAGGCAGTTGTTAAGGTAAAGCGTGCAAATGGAAGCACGTGGCTTTGGTTAGGTTTTTCTGGTGTCAAATGACTTCTGAAGTTTTCTGTTTCACCGTGCAAGTTTTTCAGCCTTAAGTGAACACTTCATAGGGGCTGTAACATCACCTTAATGTTATTGGGACTTTTTCTGGGCAGAGTGAATCTCTGAATTGGTTTAGTCGCATTTGTGGTGATTCTTTCTTAAGAACTGTTTTTGTCCTGCACAGCTTATCCCTGTGAACACATCCATCATGGGGAATAGTCACTTTTTCGATGTGATAAGACCCAAGAGCAGTGCAGTTACATTTTAATCTGAGACGAGTCGGTTTTGCACAAATATTTACACTGCATACTGCCTTTTAGCAAGGCCCCATTTGTGTACAAAATCTTCAGTCTGTAAGCCTTCCTCTGTTGTTCAGAAGTGCTTTCTTTTAGCCACTGCCAGTGAAATGATGTTGTACTAGGTAGTCCAAGGCCCAACAGTCTCTGGCAAGAGCACCGAAGACAGCACCCAGGAATGTTTTTGAATAATTGACAACAGCATATATAGCTCAAAATCACAATTTGTTTGGTAGGCATCTAAGAAGGTTATGAGCCCCAGTGGCTGTCTTCCACTGAGCTGTGAATGTGGGAGGTTGAATGTGGTTTGTGCTAGGTATAAAGGTGATCAGTGACATTTTTCCTCATTGAGAGGCAGTATCCCAGTTCTCACTGTGTGGCTTCCAGCCAGCTTAGCCTCCCATGTGGGAAAGAAGCCTCTAATTTGCTCTCCATCTTTGAGAGAATAGCTAAGATAGCTGATCTGAAAAATGACAAAACCTTCAGACAAGGCTGACAAAATTAGTTGTCTTAATTTACAAAGGAGACCAGTCATTGATGTTTAAGAGGGGCCCTTTTAATCTAGCCTTAACTTCAGAGTGATGCAAGTTGCATTAGAAAATACACAAGTGCAGACTCATGGTCCTGAATTTGTTTATTTTGAAAATGGAAATTTAGAGAAATTTTTTTATGTCGTAGTTACTGATCGGCCTCTACCTTTCAAAACAGGAAGTGATTGACAAATATACAGCAGTTGTGAAAACGATTGATTCTGGAGACAAACTGAAGCTTGATCAAACACATCTGGAAACTGTAATACCAGCACCAGGTATGGCTGTTCGTTTTGTTGGTTTTCCAGCTTAGCTGTCACAGCAAAACTTAAATTTCAGTTCTTTTAAACCATAAATCGTCCACTTGAAGCTATCATAACAAGAACCATCTTGTTCTTGGGGCAGCATATCGTAAGCTACGCTGATCATTTACCATGTGTACTCTGGTTACTTTCTGGGGAAATATTACATCGCTTCTGCTTTGAGTCTTTATAGTCCCTTCTTGTAAGAATTAGGTTCTCTTCTAAGAAGTGCTTTATGAATTAGTTCATTTGACTATACGAAAGCATCTCTCTTCAGCTGCCAGGAAGCTTCTCAGGGAGCCCTGCACAGCCCTTAGTCATATTTATCCTGCACCTTCCCTCCAAAGTCATGCCTCAAATAGCTGTGGGTACTTGGCAAAGCTTACCTTATCTCCTGTTTGGTTCACTTGAGTTTGTTTGGCTGTGACACACTAAGGTTTGTATGTAGCATCTAATCAGTATTTCAGGGAACATTCAGGTTAGTGATAAGCAGAACAGTGTCAGCATGGGGGGAAACAGGATGTAGGATTTTGGGATTCTTCATCAGACCTGCTGCCTTCTGCAGCTGGTGAGGAGCTGATTGATGGTGTCCATGAATGCTCCTTAGCATAGTGGTACTACTAGGTGAGCTCTGCCCACCCTTGAACTAGAATAGATGCCCTAAGGGACTATGTGGAACAAAAGGCAGAAAGGAGGTACACTGAGCCGTTAGCATACGCAATGGAAGGGGGAGAAACAGCTTTGACTTCTTTCCCTGGTGTAGTTTCAGTGGCTTCTGCCTATAGTGTTAGTGTAGCCTGGAGCAGTAATTTTAGGTGCACTTTGTAAATGGGCAGGCTGTACGGCAGAGCTCTGGGGGTTTGCTGCAGCCTCGAGGAGAAACCTTTTCTCCCTCGGCTGGCATTGAAGTTGAACACAACTCCATCGAAAGACGTTGGGAGCCCTATTTTGTAACTGTTTTCCTATTTCTCACTTCAGGCAAGAAAGTTATGGTATTAAATGGTGGTTACAGGGGAAATGAAGGCATCTTGGAATCTATCAATGAAAAGAGATTTTCAGCAACAATAATCATCGACTCCGTAAGTATAAAATGCTCAAGATCTAGTTTGCATAGAATGCTTTCTCATCTGTATGTTGGAGAACTTTCTCAGAGAAAGATGGTATCATTAATCCTGTCTGACAGGTGGGATTTATAGTGTACAAAATGCTGTGCTCACCCCCCTATTACCAACCAGAAGGCAAACAGCTACATATTCTCTATTGCAGACTAATGCTCTGCTATTTGCCTTTAAAAAGATGTCAAGATGCAGAACTTTGCAAGTTTTTAACTTGAAAGAGACTTGCAAAGTATTTTGTATGTTTATTTTGAATGTGGCTGTTGTTGCACTATTTTGTGGGAAGTTAAAAAATCTGAAGTATGCATGGAGGTGATTTTTCTCCTGCCTTTAGTAGATGAATATGGGGCTTTATATGCTATTGCCTTATAGTTAACAATTATATTTGAGGTTTTTGTGCTTGTTTTGTTTTTGTGCTTGTTTTGTTTTACATCTCACTTTTCTCTGGGCTAAAATTAAGCCGTGTGATCACCTCTGTGTGCGTGGCTATTTCTTTGCTCTCCTCTGCCAAACTATCTTTTAAACTCACCGATATGGCAGGGAGGATATTGTCTCAAAGACAGATTTCTCAAACACAGCTTGCAGGACATAGACCCTGTTAGCATCCTGTTCAAAGAAGGGCTGCAGAAACTCAGCCCATATTGGATTCTGGAGAATTTACTTGAGGACAGAAAGCGTAGATGTCCTAACCACAGCTTTGGTTGGAGCTGAGGATCATGCAGCATTGATCTTGGGAAGGAAGGCTACTTTTTCTCTAGTTCTGGTCCATGTAGATATAAAGATTACCTCCTCCTGCATGAACTTTAAGTTTATAAATTAAAAACTGGTGAAACCATGCCTGGAAACCACTGAAGTCTGTGAGAATTTTCTTAATGCTTGTAGGGTGACCAGGATTTTTATATATAATGTTTGTATTCAAAATCAGATCTGTTTCTCCATAGAAGTTCACACTGAATCAATTCAAAACAGCTGCTTATGTTTGCCCCAAAATTACAGGGACTTGAACTAACACAAGATGTTCTGAAAGTGACAGGACTTTTGGGACAGTGTTGAGGCCCTGTCATGTTCTCCGGTCAGGTTGCAAATAATGACACAGAAAACATTGTGTTGTGAACAAATCCCAAACCTGCAGTTTGTTGATTGCATTCTGCTGTGTATCCCCTGTACAACAGCCAGTGTGCGCTTGTATGTGGCTTTTGGACAGAGCTCTTGAACAGGAAAATAGCTGTTGTGCTTTTACTATACACAGCACTGGGTAAAAATGCTAATGCCTGGGATTTCCAGTACTGTTCACTTCAGCTGTGCTTCTTAAAAAACATCTAAATGTGGCACGATTTGATATGACTGCTTTAGCTATGTTGCTTTAAGTTCTCTATTGGGAAATTCAACAAACAAGTTTATATTTTGATCTTATTTCTTATACTGTGTTATTTTCCAGGGACCTTTAAAAGGACGCCGAGTTGAAGGTATCCAGTATGAAGACATTTCCAAACTTGCCTGAGGCGCTAATTGTGGATCAGAGAAGATTTTGGTTCCTGAAAACATCTTTCTGGCTTCTTGCAGGCAGACACAAGACTCTACCATGTCAGGGTTTTTATTTTCTGTGTATATGTATTTATAATGTATATAGAAATTAACCACGAGCAAGCTGGATTTATTTAAAGATCACTATAGATTTGTTACATAAAATGTTTGTGGAAATCTTACCAGTGGAAATACTCCATCTGATTCTATATCAAAGTTGTTTTATAATATTTGATTCAATTTCCTTTTGTAAAATATAGCAGATAGCTGCAAGCTCGAGTATTTTACTTACTGAAGTTCCATAGGAATGAGAATTACCTACAGTAGCTGCTTGAGGCAGGCAGTGTGTGCTGGGGCCAATGGAGTTTAAACACCACACTTGTCAATCTGCAGCCAAAATTGAATTCTGGCTGGAGGAACAAGGGAAAGGATTAAAAGAATAGCAAGAAGGGAACAGTGCTGCAAGGGATTATTTTCCTGGATTTTGTAAGAATGGTCTGGTTTATTAAGTGTTGCCACCAACTTATTTTTAGTTAGAATATCAACTATAGCAGAATCCACATAATCAGTCTTCTCCATCATCTTGTTGCCAGGGCTCCTAATAACACTAATACGCAATTTATCTGCGTCTGGACTCCAGGATGAGCGCTACTTGTGGGGTTTCTGGGATGCCAACCTGAGTGTGTGCAGATGCGAATCAGTGATTGCTGTTTTGGTTTTCCAGAGCCTTTTCCTTTGTTCATATTTCCGTTGTTTCTGTGCTCTGCTGTGGATGCTAAATGAGTAACATTACATTTTTATTTTTTTTAAGTGTCACATTTTGTACAATATTTTATTTTTAAGGCAGTTCAGGAATAAACATAAACCTTTCTTAGGTGGGTGTATTCTGTATCAGCCTTTTAAATACATGGGGCAGTGCTCTGTAGGTTTATATCCACTGAAGAGCACAGTAAAGCGTCCAACTGATGTGACTGCCTTGCTTATGTAAAAGAAAGATGCAAGTTTTCCCAGGCAAAATACAAACCACCACCTTATGGTTCAGTCTGCCTCTGATTACACTGTGTGTGTCTGGAACCTGACAGTGAGAAAACTGATATCCCCGTACCTTCCAGAGCGGTTCTTACCTGGGGAGAGCTGCTGTGTCTGATGCTCTGGGGCTTTTGGGGGAGACTGGACCTAGGATGCTGGGGAAGGTGAGAAGAGGTAACCAGTGCTCATCTGGGAATGGCAGGGCTTCATTTCCCTGCTAACACAACCGTTTTCTGTGCTTGAGCAAAAATCCTTTCAAGAGACTTCATTTTTTTTTCTTAGAAAAGGTACTCAGCCTCTTGCTTAGTGGGCTGAGGGCTGAAAAGGGCAGGTTGCTGTTGCCATGTGCACATCAGTTACATTGCAGTCTAAACGTTCAGGATCCCTAGCAAGCAAAGCCACTGTTCCTTGTCCCTTTCTTTGCCTCAAAGAACCATGATTCATGGTTTCCAGGGGCCCCCTGCAGGAAAACTGAAAGGCTGCAGAGGTTTAGTGAAACATCTGGTGTGTGGAGTAACCTCACACGGGCCATCCCTGGCTTCCAGGGATCCCAGACATCAGTGCAAGTCAAGCAGTAATGCAGTATCTAAAAAATGAAGAATTATGCAGAAGGGAACCAAAGACGGAAGACGTGCTTGTCTGTAAATTCGGGCTGATTGTGCAACCTGGATTGTGTAAACAGCTATGCCTTTTCTCAAAGGGCAGGTTCTGAGTGAGAAGAGGTATGTAAGAGACTAATGAGGATAAATGAAAGAACAGAACAGCTTCTGTATCACTGAAAATAATTACACCTAACATTCTAGAGCCTGAAAAGTTAGAGTGCATATAATGGAAAAGTTGAGTTTTGTGAAGATGAACAGAGAATGATTATTCACTGCTTGCTTTCATATACAGGCCAGGAAAAAGACAGTGGAAGTACTGATATGGGGATTTAAAAACAAACCTGAGAAGTTGTGGTTTTGTTTGTTTGTTTGTTTGTTTGTTTCCCTCCCACACAGGGGGTTAAACTGGGGAAGGTCATTGCTGCAGGATGTTGTGGAGGCCAAAGATAGTAAAAGAGTTAAAAGAATGAATGATGTGTAGGGAAGTTGCATACACTTTGAGAATTACTTTGAAGCGATACTTAATACACGTTAATCCACTCACTCCTTGCACCATGGCTGCAAGAAGGATCGCATACCAGTCTTCAGTTCACAGGTGAAGGAAACCAAAGGTCAGAAAGGCAAATAGATTACTTAAGTCCCCATCATGGATTAGGGCTGCTGAGAAGAATCTGGCCAATGTGTTTTTTTTTTTTTTTTTCCCCTAAGGTTACCTAAAACCAGAGTTTTAAATCTGGCTGTAGGTACGTATATCTGTCTATTTGTTTCAGTACTGATCTCATTCATTGCTGAATACTCCTGAAGAATAAGACATCTTTTGGGAACTAATCTCACTGAGGGGAAAGCTTTTAGTACTGCGGGTGATTTCTATATAGTATGAGTTCTAGGCTCTGTATCGTACTTTCCCAGATTTATATCTGGGTGTGAACTTCTCTGTGATGTTGAAATTTTTACCAGAAACAAAAAAGTTTGGAAGCTATTTTGGGCTCATCTAATTCATTTTCCTGCAATATGGCAGCATCAGCCATTTCAAGGACATTTCTGACCACTGGTTAACTCATCCTTAAAGACTGCAGACTCCTTATGATACCTATTCCAGAGCCTGTGTTCCTTTTTTGTTAAATTTATCATATGTGTAACGCACACCTTCCTGTCTGGGCTTTTCTTAAACTCACTGCTTTTTGCCCAGGCCAGCAGTGCATAAACTTACATTTTCCCGGCACTCTGAAAAGGCAAAAGCATAAGTTTTAAATCTAGTTGTGTGTGTTACCCACACTGCAGAAGCCACAATGCTGTTACAAGTCTACTATGAAATGTATATTACAAAATATTTGAAATTTTTAATGGAGTTTAATATCCACTAAATCAGACATGGCAAGTATAAGATACCTACAATCCAGCATGTCACTTTATTATAGATTTAATTTTTTAACAGAAAAGGTAGTTGCATTTGAAGCACTTTGAAACGGTGATCACTTATAAAGGAAACGGTGAAGTCACCTTTGTTCGATCTGGGTTGATAGGCTGACAGCTACTGTTCTGGATGTGAAGCAGCAGAGAAGAATTTTTTGTAATAAACTGGTTTAGTGCTTGAGCATTCAAGGTTTCTTCAAAAAGCTGTACAGGTGGGGGACGAGGTAATCTTTGTAATGGCCATCTATGAAACCTTTCCCGCTGTTGTGCACAAACCAGCACTGCACATCAGTCCCAAGCACGCAGTCTGTCCTGTAGTCCTTCTGCAATCCCCTGTGAAGGAAGAGGCCATCCAAAATGAAGGTCATGGCATGACAAGTAGGCAAGAAGACATCATTAATCCCGCTTGTTCCTGGCACTGCTCTGCGGAACTGGCGAGTTGTGTGCCTTCGCTGGCGGAGCAGAAACAACCACAAAATGCAATGAACTTTACAGTTCTGTGACTGCATGGGCCCTTTTGTGGGGGTCCCAGGCACTTTTACACAGCCTATCCAGGGTCAGATGCTGGGCAGCTATACGGCCAGAACTGCTCGTGCACAGTTACAAATATAAAAGAACCCAGCTTGCATTACAGTCCCAAATGTCTTGCCAACAGCTAAAGCCAGATTCTTTGTTAGCAGAGGTAAAGCAGGTTTTTTTTTTTCCCCAAGATCCTTAAGAGTTATTAAGCCTGCAGTCAGTGATGTCATTAACAAGAAAAGAAAGATTTAGAAAGAGAGCAATAAGGCACATTATTTCTACCTGGTAACAGTGAGTTTGTTTCCTTTCACTTCCATGGTGGCTTGTGGTTTCTCTGGAGTTTGCCCGGGTCTCTGGTGGTGGATATACACTACTGGTTCAGATGCAAACTGACCTGATCAAAGAGAGGTTTAAAGCTCTTTGCATGTCCTAACCTTCGTGGCTGTAATGTAAGCTGCTGCTGGGCACATTTGAAAATCCAAACTAGCTGCAGCAGGCAAACCACTCCTGCATGGATCACAGCATCATGTCTCCAGAGTTACAGGATCACACACGCAGGGAGGGCAAAAAGCTCTGCTTCTGACCAGCAAACTTCTACTTAAGCAGACTGGAGCTGTGAAGAGTATTTGGGAAAACAACCACTGCTGCGCAGGGTTCCAACATCTTTAAAGGACTGTTGGGTGTGTCTAGGCCTTGGAGGGCTGTTTTTCCCCATGGACTGAGCCCTTGCTTTTGTTTTGTACTATTACAAGAAAAGAGCTCTCATTCAAGGGGGAGCTGAATTGTAAACTTTTGCACAGCCATCTTCTCAGAAAGAAGGTTTGAGGGGTTTGTTTCAGCCTTATTTTCAACTCACAACAGATTAGCCAGGCTGGGAAAGCCCCGTGACAACGTCATCAAGGCTAGCAGGCCTTTTGTGAAAACACCCTCCACAGCTGGGATGAGGAATAATCTCCTGGTCCCTGATGTTCTACAGTGTCCTTGGATCTTCCAGGACATTACAGGAATCTCCTCCATTTCCTATTTGAATACTTTTCATGCCTTCCCCATCAGGACACAGAGACCAACTAACTCAAAGATCTAGAAAAAATCCTTCCTAGTGTCCCCCTCTTCCCGTCTCCTGACACAGAGCCCTTACCTATCAGCCCATGTGCTTCAGGAGAGAACTGGTTTTCAGGGGGGATGTAGATTCCCAGGAAGTCAACATTAACGGGGTGATTCTTCCACACACGGTGCAGCAAAACCATGAAGGACATTTCCTCGCCCACGTTGATGGTAACATTACTTTCTTTCTTCACCGATATGAGAAGCCTAGCAGACACAAAACATAAGCAAGGGCCCACTTCAGCTGCCCACACATAAGCTCTCAGGCCGCTTGAGATGCTCTGGGACATCCAAAGCAACTGCATGGGGCTGGCAGGTATGACAGAGGACCCTAAGATAACTTGTAGCCTTGGGAGTAGTACCCAGAGGTTTGGCAGGACAGTGTCTAACAGGACACTTCATGCCCATGTTCAGGCAACCGAATCCTGCCCTACAAATCTAAGCTCCTCTTGCAAAGAATGGAGATTTAGGAAGTGACCCCGTTGCCTAAACTGGTGTCCAGTGCTGTAGGGTGTCCAGTTTTGCTGCTAGCTGTTAATCTGCAGGTGAAGGTCTCGTGGATGTTGTGAGTCATGTCTCCCATCTACCGGGGCATGTCAGGAGTCCCCTGGATACCTCAGATAACATAAGGTGCTTAGGCAACTGAGTCTTGGTGTTAGTTAATGCAGTCAGCAGCAGGGAGAGAAATCCGGCTCTTCCTACTTGTTCTTGGTCAATTGAATCACTCTCTTGGCCCTGCTGCCTAATCTTCATTAACTTCACAATCTTCGTATTGAGACCTCAGATGTCTAGCTAAGTGCACGTGCCCAAATGTAGGCACCTTGCGACCTGGATCCCACCCACAGTTGGGTAAGCCCGATGTTATGTCGCAAGCGGTTTCCACAGGGCAGACAATAAATGCTCAGCAACTTACTGTTTCCGAATGATGTGTCCCGTGTCAGACCAGGTCAGGGCGATGCTGTAAGATCCATCTTTCAGTGTTATTGTTTCCGTGTTGATCTCCACTTTCAGGCCTTTGTTTTTGAAATAAAACCCGATTTTGCCAAAGTAGGTATTCAGTTTCTTATTCTCTGTCTTCTTGGCCCCAGTTAGCTGCCCATTGACAACAACTCCTGTGAAGAGCAGAGAAGGAGATGTTGTCTAAATCTTGGAGCACAACCTAGAGACTTGGGATTCTGACCTCAGCAGGGAGTTCCATGGGATCAGCAGCAACAGGGCCCCCTCTCAGTCCTTGTCTTGTCAGTCAAGACAAACAAAGAATTTATTAGATCACCTCCTAATGCTACTATTCACCCCCTGGCATATTAATCTGGTGGGAATCCACATTAGGTCTTGCTGGTAGTATGAGCCGATTCATAAGCCATTCTATCCCTTGCTTCACAGATGTGAAAGGTGAGGATAGGCGGTGGAGGAATTTCCCCAATATTTCCACCTTTATGAAGAAAAACAACCACTGCCATGCTTTAATAGGCAAACCTTGATTATTGGGAAGGCAAGCACGTGAAGACAAGAAGATTCACCCTAAACTATTTTCAGCCACCACCATTTGGAGAATGCAAGCAGAAGACTGGATGCCAGGAGCCAGGTTCTACCCTCTGCTCACAGTGTTGGAAATAGAAATTTGTGTCTCTGGTTTAACGTGGATCAGGAATGACCTTAACGGTACGCAAGTCATTTGTGTTTAATGCTGGCAGGCAACAAGGCAAAAATCACAGAACAATTTATGTTTGAATGGATTTCTGGAGCTCTCTAGTCCAATCCCCCATTCAAAGCAGGTCTAGCTAGACTGGGTTGCTAAGGTTCTCGTTCAGTTTAGTGTTGAGTATCTTTAAGGATGGAGATTTCCTCATCTATCTTGCCCCTTTTCACAGTATTTGGCCATCCTTATGGTGAGAAAGTTTTCCCTAGTATCTAATCGCTGATCTGAATTTGATATGTTTCATCTTGTTTCTGTTGCCTCTGGTACTTTTGCTATGCGTGTCCGAGAACTGTCCGGCTACATCTTTACCTTCTGATTAGGTTGTTGCAGACAGCAACAAGATTCACTGTGTGTCTTTTTTTTTTTTTTTAAGATTGACCAAACCCAGCTGTCAGCCTCTCCCTGTATCTCCTGTGCTCCAGCCCCATAATCATCTCTGTGGCCACCACTGACTTTGGTCCAGTTTATCTTTCCAGTACTGGCAAGCCCCAAACTGGACATAGTACTCCAGATGTGGAGCAAAATAACCACTTCCCTCAATCTGCTGGCCACACTCATGTCACCATGCATCCTCCTTGTAGACATTTCCCCTGTTCCCTTTCAACACCTTACAGTCCTGAGGGCAGACAAGTGTGCTGTAATGTAAACTGTACTTTTTGTTCTCTTACCAGTACCAGGATCAGAAACCAAGTTTAGGATATTTCCAGGCTCTGAGTTGATATTAAAGCAGATGTTGCTCTGGCTCTTGGGCAGGTATATGATGAAATGTGGGTCATTGTCCACTGAAACATAAAGAAAAGAAACAGGCGTGATAAGCAGGCCAATACCTGGTGAGGGACATGAGGACTGAGACACTTTCCTCAGAGGATTTTGAAGCACTTTTCAGGACTCCTCAGAGAAGGGCAAGGACTCTTTCCATCCCTGCAGTAGCTAAGGAAGTTCTCAGATGCTCCTCACAAAAGCCCCTCAGACACTTTCTCCTGATATGCTTCCCCTGTTTAAGGAAAGGATGTGATGTTACTGCCTTGAGGAGCACCGCTAAGTGCAGTGAGCTACTGGGTTAACTGCTCAGCTGCACCCAGGAGTTCTGGAAGCTCAGCTTTATTTTGTTGTGGTGGAAGTCGGCCTCCAGGTGATGCTGAGGACCCATCTGGACACCAGACAGACAGGGGCCTCGCATCTCTGAGGTCTGGATCCAAGAAAGGACCTAAGGCACAGAAGGCAGGATTTGGATGACACTTCTGTTCAAAACTAATATTCAACCTTGCAGTGCCCAGCCGTTCCCTGTTTCTAGAAGTGACACACTCCTGGGACATTACTCTCTTGAACTAAGAAGTTCCCAGACACATTACAAGTCCATACAACCATAGGTAAGGATAGATGTTGGGTAAGGAGACATCCTGCCAACCCACTCCCCTAAGGAACATCATCCAGGACTTGTTCTCGCAGTATGTTTTAACAGCCTGGTGGGACAGGGCCCCTATGAAAGTCTTGTGTTCTTTCAAACGTGCCTTGAATGAGACAACCACCTGCACCAGTCACTGAAGGCAGCTGCCTCCAGTCTCATCTTGGAGTGCAAAACATTGCTCAGCTCTTGGTGGCTAGGTGGTGGTTGGCATCTGACCATCTCCCTGTCAACATTCGGAGACATCCCTGTGCTCGTTGTTGCCTATGGGGATGTCCTGGCCAGCTTCCATACATTTACCGGTGTTTCTCATATTTTGGAAGTATTTAGCTCTTCCTGTGCACTAGGCAAATCCTAGACCCTTGACCAGGATTCTCTTCACAGAAGGTGGTGGTACCTACAGGTTACTTTCAAGGGGTGAAGGAGCTTTTGAATATATTGAATCTTTTGAACATATTGAATCTCTTGAATATAATCCTCAGTCTTTTTTCATTATTCTCATCAAGTGCTTGATCTTCTTCAGCTTGATGCCAGGGCCTGTTCTGATCAACATTTCCCAGAATGCAAAGAATCTCCAGTACAAAATATGTGTATAAGATGGACAGGTAACTTGGCCTCACTCCCTTTCTTTTCCAAGCAGTTTCTTGACTATCTCTAAGTCTTAAATTAACCCTTGATCTATGCCAGGAAGGAGTTTGATAGCTCTTTGTTTGATAGCTATGTAAATAGACACATTTGCACACAGGCATACTCACAGAGTTATTGTAGTTATACTGCTTTTATAGGCAACAGTTCTCCCAGCTGGTTTGTGTAAGAAGGCACTGAGCTGTTAACAGGATCCATCAGTCATCAGTGCATTCAGAGATTTTTATCTACCACAGAGCATTCATGCTGTCATTTACAATGGCAGTAACTTTACATGAGCTTTGCTACTGCAGAGAAGCTGCAGAGAAGCTCAGTGAACAGCCTCAGCCTTGGGGAAGCGTGCAGCAGCAGCTGGGATCCTATTAGGGTCTAAACTAGTCTCACCCTTGTAATTTATGGCATATTTTTACAGATTCACCTATTCAAAGTCAAAATGACTCAATATTTTAAAAAGAAAAGCTTAATCCTTGGGCGCTAGATGGGTTTACAAGAATTTGACCGAGGTGGCTGTGATCTGGGATGCACATGATTGTGCTATGCACAGCAAGGGCTGTGTCGAGGGCCTTTCATGCTGATGTCCTCTGCGACGGTAGGGGAGTAGCTTCATCAGCTAGTCACAGCAGCTGATCTATTCTGTTGTGGACTAGCCCTTAAATGAAGATACAGCTTGTATACAGTACAGAAAACTCAACAAGAAAAAATAGGACAGCTGATAGTCACCTCTATCATTAGTGCTTTGCTAAATTGCCATTTGGTTTTATTTCATTCCAGCTACAGTTTAAGAGCTGGTTTAAACCATTCATGGGTGCTCAGCATCATGTCACAAAAGCTGAAATTCCCAAAGTGCCCGACAACTGTGATTATTTCCTTTATTTGTTTATTCAGTAATGAGTGTTGTTGTCTGGTGCTTCTTTGCAGAGAAATGCTGTAGCTTTTACCTCTGTTTATGCTCACAGCAGACACAGGAGGACTCCTTTGCTCAGGCATGAAGCTGACTGGTACAGCTGTGACATTGGCCCAGGCTGGGATACCTTTATTATTATTAGGTGCATTTGGAGTTAATCCCAAAGTACCTGTTAAATGACAGTCACAATTAGGTTTTCGTTAGTGCAGACATTTTAATAGTGTAATTTTTAAAGTAACGCAGTGAGTGGATCAGGGTCTGATGTCATTATACCAAAGTAAAAACAGGCACAACACTATTTACTACAGGCAGATTTATTTACATTCAGGATGGGTTTGCTCCAGTGTCACCACCAGAGGAACATGACCTGCCTACCAGTGCAGTTAAGCTACATATAAGCTATCGGTGAAAAATGGAGCCTGACATTTTAACTCTCCTTCACATGAATAGGCCCCACTTCAGCAAGGCCCTCAAAGCAACGCCTTAATTGCTCTGCCAAATGAAAAACTGCATGCTTAAATTCTAGCATGCAGTAAAAACCTCTGCTAACTTTGGTCCTGAGTCTGGAGTGCCTGAAAATAGGTGTGACTATTTCTGCATGCCCTAAGATGGCCCACATGCATAAAGACTGCCAATAAGTGCAAGCATTTAAAATGTCATCCCCTTACATGTCCCCTCCTGCTAGACGTTTCTCTCCCTTTGCCATAGCAGAGGCAGGAGAAAGTAATATGTGCCATCTCTCTCCCACTTAGTTCATAAAGCAATGTGATCTTAAATGCCCCATGAAACTTGGTTTGATTTAGTATGCTGGGCAGAGAACAGCAAGAGCTGAAGCAGGGCACACGTTCTCATCTGCTGGCCATGATCTGAAGGGGAGTAGGGGGGCAAAGGAGCTGGGGGACAGCAGCGGGACAGTCACACCTTAAACCCGCACAGCTAGGTCTTCTAAATGTCTCTCAGCATCCTCTCTCCTGAAGCCCTAATTCAGATGATGGGACACTTTTACTCAGGCAGTGTTATTTTTATTAGCACAGTTATATGTGAAGCCAGCACAAATAATAAAGGAACTAAAAACCAGACAGGGAGTTGTGAGTTTCCAAGCCATATTAACCTCACAGACTACTATGCATGAAGAAACTCTCTATGCACAGTCCTGACTTGTAATAAGACTGTTCTGATAAAAGAACAATTAACGAATCCTTTGAAAAGTGGGTTATTTTGTTGGAAGACACTGAGTCCCTATCTATGCAGACAATGCAGCCCTAATAAGAGTTGTATAGGGACAGACAGAAAAGTCTGCTTCAGATTACCCATTCCATGCTTTGTCTACACAAACTTTTTGGTACAGCCTACATGTTTTGCACAATCATAAGATTTACTTTGGAGTCGTGTTCTACTGCCCCTCAAAACCACAGATGTTTTCACCCTGATTTCAGTGCTGTTAAGTTTTGACTATTCTGTCAAACACTGAAAGGCACAAGGACTTAATGTTAAAATCACTTAAGCCCTTTGCATCTTCTAACTCATGACCTGAATCAGTCAGCTGGTGCCATCTGTAATGAATTCCCGCTGTAGTACGTGCCATTTCTGTGCTGAACGGTTTGATAGCCATGAGCTGTAGTACACAGTGTAATAAACATTTCATTTCTCTTTGGGTCTCAGCTGCACACTTTAAAATTGAAAAGACAAATAAATGAACTAGAAAATAACAATTGGCAGACATAAAAACCTCATTTCACTGCGTCAGCATCAGGACATTTTTATAGTTAACCAGGGGTGTGAGAACTGATTGTGCTCGACGTGCTTGGAGTTTCAGCAAAGTTACAATCACTTTCAGTGTGAAATGCCAGATGGATGATGTTGTCTGTTGCCCTTACGTAGGCTGCATCTTTCCTTCACAGCCAATTGTAATCTCTCCCATTTATTAATGAATTGTAAATCACCAGACTCAGTTGTCCAAGGAGCTGATCCTTTACTTTCAGTGCTTCCACTGCATGATCACAGTGGCAGTGTTTTCCTAACAGCAACAGTTGTGCTTTTTCAAATCTCTGACTGATGAGGGCGCAAAATAGCTGCTGTTATGTTTCATAGGAAGCACATGGCTGTACAGGGATGACCCACTGATGTCAACAGCAATTGCTGTGAGACTGGCTCTATCATCTAATGCCAGAACAAGCCAATCCTGCCTTGTTCGGCTAGACGTAAGGCTGCTCTAACAAGGACCTTGGAACATGTAGTGAAGTAATGGACTTAAAGGAGTAATCCAGAAGTTTAATTAAAATGGACTCTATATTGTTTGGACAACTCAGATTCCACACATATTTGTGGCTGATTGATTGCTAACAACGTTGGGAAGATTCCAAGACATGAAAGTGTGAATAAGATACAGTTTGGTCAATTCCACAGCTTGATTCAGTGTGGGCAACTAGACATATCTGCCCCAGTAAGAAGACGTTCAATCTTTGACATAGTAGGTTTATCGGAAAGTTCATCACTGCAATGTCAGCACATTCAGGCCTCACTGAATCCAATGGCTCCAAAGAGCATTTGTGTAACAGCTGAAGATTTGGTCAGCTTTCCCTGAAAATATAGGCTGTCTGAAAAGCACAGATACTCTGACTGAACAATGAACATGTTTGTTTTAAAAAACCAACTAAACAAACAAAAAAAAAACACAAGGAGAACAAATCCAAAATGAGAGGTAGAGTAACAGACGGAGACACTGACCTGAGCAGCAGCCCCTTCTGGGGTCTTTGGGCTGGTCTGCCAGCATTATCTCATCTTTTTCAGAGTTCTCTATCAGCATGGCTGTGAAGGGGGTAACAATATGATGGTCAAGGGACATCTGTAGAATGGATTTGGTGATGTTCCTCTTCAAAGCTGCAGTGGGGGCTGTGTTTCTGGGTGGAAAATAACACAGAAGGCACAGTTGGTAGCTCTACATAGCAGCTTCTGTGATTATGCCACCACAGAGCAAGCAGTCATAGAACCAAGATGGCAGGATCCAGATGTTGCAAGAAGGCAAGGCTGAGGGCCTATGTGAACACACTCTATATAAGAAGACTATTCTTGGCTTTGTTGGATTTTGGGCTGGACTCAGAGAAGCCCAGTCCCATCTTCTGCACTCAACAGAAGACCTCATTCTTCTTTAGGTGGGATCCATCAGACTTCCTAAAGTCAATGGGCTTCATCCTGAAACCCTCTGTAGCTCTTATTCATGCTTTGCAAGGCAAATTCATTTCATTCACTCAGCCCCACAGCTGGGTCTGTCTAAGTCTTATTCCTCTAATTAACTGTTCCCACACTCTATTGACTGATATCTGTGAGTGCTAAGAATAGGAAGAGCATGAGGGGCTGAAGATACCACCTACCTTTATTTTGATTTGTTTACCTTACCCATTTGAAACCCTGTGAGTGGACTCATCTCCTTGTGGTCTCAGAGAGGACCAGATCGTTCTCAAGCTTCCCTTCCCTCCCATCACAGATCATCTTTCTCCTCACCTCTCTGCCAGCATCTGGTTGACAGTCAGGTAGGCCCACAGCTTCTTAGTGAATTCAGGATCTGCATATTTGTCTTTTCGCATGAAGCCATCCAGCTCTTCAACATCTCGCAGGGTTTCCATGACGAGCTCTGCATTTGCCTATGCAATAAATGAGAAATAAAGATAATGGGGGGTGGGCCAGGTGAATGGGGTGGCTCTGAGGTCCCCTCCTTGCCAACTCTTGGCATGGATGGCATTAAGGACCTACTCTGGCTCTGACCATGGTTACTTCTAGATCAGAAAGTCTCAGCAGTGTTGGCCTGATGGCCATGGGGAGGGGAGCTGTGGTAAGAGGGTCTTCTGTTAAAGATGCTTTTAGTGACATTGGATTAAAATAGGTAAAGCAGCTGTCAGCAGTAGCCAAAGAGGGTGCTACCACATAGCAAAATAAGAAGTAACTTTTCCTCTGCTCTTAACAGAGCTCCGCTATCCTCCCTCAAGGCTTTATCATGTCCAATTCCTCCTGAGAAACAGGAGCCAAATTATCCTTTCTCCTACAGGCCCTTGAGAAGCACTGCATTTTGGTTGGGAAGAACATTGAATGTGCTTGATTTTTGCAGCAAATAACAAATGACAACTCCCTAGCACTGTAAGAGTGTGAATATTTTGAGTCCTCCTCAGAAAGAAGGTTCTAGATGTAGTATTTCCCCCGACCGCATTCTGCTCCATGTGGAAGACCAGCCCTGAAACATAGGGAAAGTTCAACTGCACATGCCTCGAGGCAGGGAATAAAAGGACAGTACTAGGACATCAATCACACTGCAGAGCCACCAGCTTGAGCTCCCCAACAGTGTGAGGGTCAGCCATAAAAAGAGCTGCCTTAGGGAATCTTCCCTGCACCTCCTCAAGACATGAAAGAGGACTCCACAGTCTTACAGCAAAAATCCGTTTTGCATTTGAATTTTACGTGGTACATTTCTTATTAGAAGTAAGTTCCTCTGCAGGTTTCAGGTAGTGACTGCTTGCGGCTGTCCTTGGAGCTATTGTGAAACACTGTTGGACAACGAGGTTCCCCACACTCCTGCCCAGGACCCAAGCAGACAAAACACTCTGCTGGCAATAACCTCCAGCAAGGAGACTGTACACGAGTGAATGAACCAGCCCAAGCCCCCAAAGCATGTATCCTAGAGAGAGCCTCACTCACTGCTGTTGCTGTGACGATGCTTTCCAAGTGCTGCAGGTTTTGTGTGTCCACCTTCCCAGCCACCACTATCTCCGAGCCTCCAAAGTAGTTGTGAAAGCTGCTCTGGGTGACATCTGACACTGACTCCTGGGGGTAGTTGAACTGAATCTTCTTCAAGAGCGGGGTGGAGACCTGGTTGTAGAATCTCTGAGATGGGAGGAGACAGAGAAGTGAGTCTGTTGTACCCAAAGCAACTCTCCTACGTGTGCCACTCTTACTGAACGGAGACCAGGTGACAGAACTGTGAGCCTTAGTGGGACTAAGGGGGACTTTCCCTGTCCCAGCGAATGCAGACTCCTTTATAGTTACGCCTTAGTACATCTTAGTACACCTGTATGTGGGTACAGCAAGGAGGTCTGGCCCAAGTCCTGTGGAAGCCAAAGGATGGTCACAAGCCCGTGCGCCATTATTACAGAAGCTGTGTTTTTCCTACAACTAAAAGTCTTGAACACAGGTGTATATGGGCCCGAATCAATTATCAGGTTGGTCAGATCTTTGCTGTTCTGTAAGACACATAGCTGCTTTCCACCTAATTCTTGCCAAAAATTAGGTTACGTCTCACTTATGTTCACTTCTGAGCCATGGACTGTCTACCCTTTGCTGAGCCTGTTGTACCTGGCTGATGTGAACTGGGATCTGTGCACAGCTGGGTTTAGCATATGGGACCAGAAAGGGAAAACAGGTACCCATACAATGCTATGGGTGGAGGCTGTCTCCTGCCAAAGGGCTTCACTCTCAGAGCTCCTCTGAGAACATTGTGTAGTGTGTCCTGTCACACCTCTCTTGGGAAAGAAAAAGCATGGGAGACCTGATGAAACCAGTGAATAGAAACAGAATAAGGATATAAGAGTTTGTTCTCAGCAATTGCTGGTCATGGATTTGAAGCTAGAGCCTCCTAGAATTGAGCACTTTCTCATACTGGTAAATTTTGGACTAGCATTTAACATTTGTGTTTAGGGTTTTTCTTAGTGCTGAAGTGGCCTGAGGTAAAATCCAGGCCTTAATTTTAATTCAGAAGTTTATTTTTGATTAGGACTATTTTATAGAATATAAATCCTACGCTGAACAGTACAGTAAATATGCATTATAGATGCCATAAAAATTGTAACTAGGAGCACTTAAACTAATGCATGATTGTCATCTTTCAGATTTCTACAGAAGAAAGTGTGATTTTTGTGCCCCCCTTCCCTGCCCTGTGAACCTACAGTAACTCCAGTCTTGTTAGTGGGGTAGAGTTAGCTCCACAGCTGTTAGCAAAACTGGACCCTCACTTTCAGAGGCAATGGGCCAGAAATGCACCTTCATTTGGGCAGAGGTCTCCTGATTTCCAAAAATCCTCTGGGCCATGCCACGGTTGTCAGTTGCGATTCTCTGCAGGAAATCGTAATCTACATCAAACCCAATCCCGAGGCAGAAGAGAGAGAATTCATCCTTTATGCTCTGCTTCACATTCTTCTGGATCGTAGTCAGCTTTAGCTCACCTTTGAGACACATAAAGAATGACATCCATCTGAGCAATGGTGGAAGTCTCCATTAGCATGAGACCATTCATGCCCTTGCAGCATCTCTGGTTCTCAATTGTAAGGAGAGTCTAGACAGCTAGCTCAGATGCCAAATCTCTGTTTGGTCAGATAAATCCTGCCCAAAGTGACATTTGGACTTCTCCTGGATGGAGATTAACAAATTATTTCCACTGAACACAATTCCTTTCAAATATCTTTTGGTATATGATGCATATTATTTGCTTATCCAGGGCTTTTCCTAACCTCCCAAGGATTCTGTAATTGTAATGCATCTAGACTTCTCCCAGAATTCCTGCTTCAAGCTCTGCAGACTGAGACATCTCTACATAGGTTTTACTTAGTTTGTCATATTTACCATGTCCTATGCCACCACTGGGACAGTTTTTTAAAAAATTTATTTTTAATGACTGTTTGGGCTGGCATCTTGCACTAATGGAATGCTTTTGACCTGTACCAAATTCAACCCAAATTAATTTGCTTTCTCCCTTATTTTCCTGATTTTGATGTTACATTTGCGACCGCATAGATCTGTGTGGGCTGAGATCATTGGAAGAGGAAATTTTCTCTAAGGTTGTTGTGATTACCTCTCCTATAGGACTCACGCATCTCTGTAGTTGCAAGAAGTAGATAAACTGCATAATACAACCTGCTCATCTTTTGAAAACTTCTGTACAAAGCCCCGTGGTATCTGTAGCACTTGGCAAAAGAGCAATACAGCCATTGGAAGAAAGGGGAACAGATTTTTTTTTAACTTACTGGCAAAGTGTTTACGTGTTGTATGCATTTGTCACACTAATTCCACTGGCCTTTCTTTTCACCTAAAGCAGGATCCTTACCTACTGTTGGGTCTCCATCGGAGACCAATACAATCATGGAGACTGAGTTAGGGTCCAACATGCCTAAGTTCTGGGCTTCATTCAGGATGAATGTGGCTCGGAGAAGAGCTTCATTGATATTTGTGCCTGTCAAAGACATAATGAAGGAAACAGGTTTGATTCTTGTTGACTCTCCTGTCAAATCTAGATCAGTTCTGAGATTCTAGTGGAATTAACTAGCATGGACAAAGACCTGAGACCAAGGCAGCAAAACCCTCCCTCCGTGATGCTTACAGTACATCTGCTAGCACTCTGGTTTCCTAAGGAAACAGAAGCTGAAAGGTGTTGCATGTGGGTCATTGTGTTAAATAGGCCTTTTCCGTTTTCCTCATTTATAGCTATACCATCTAAGGAAATTGACAGAATCAGCCAGGATTTACGTTGCTGTAAGTAGAAATAGCCTGTAATTTATCTGCTCCTGAATTTGTTCACCAGCATGTAGCTTTTTTCTTACCACAATGTTGAAATGTGTGAATAAATACTTATACGAATGTATACATGTTTGTATTTACACACATGTAGACATTTTGCACTAAGTCCCATTAAAAAACCAGATGTTGATACCCTTTTTCACCCCAGCCGGTTGTCCCCACCTGAGACCCCCATACTGCTGGTAATTCCAGTGGGACTAGAATTAAGCCTCTGAAGGCTCAAAAAGACAACTGTCCTTGTTTACCAGACAAGGAAATAAGGCATGAAAAGAACGAACAGCTTGCCCAGGGTGGCACTTACTAGATCATGGAATAGTCTACAATTTACAGCCTTTGGGGACCCTGGAGTTGGGCTTTGTGAGACCTTGCTTCACAAAGGTATGAGATGGCTGTTGTCTTTCACAGATACTTGGGGTCTGTGAGGCTGCAGGTAGGCCCCAAGATTAAAGGCAGCTGTTTTATGGTGCTGTAGTAATGCAGAGGTGACATGCCAGCCGCAGACATACCTCACTGTTGGGGCATGGTATTGTGGCAGTGCAAAGAGGGTGGAAGAAGGGTCTACAGCCCTTTTACTTCCTCCCTAAGCTCACATCTATCATAGCTTATTCAGTGGAAGGAGATGCCATCCCATCCCCTCACACAATAAACCAGAAGCCTTGCTCTCCTTTAGCCCCAGAGCATGCTTTTCCCACCTCAGGAATCAGACTTTTTGTTAAGAATACTCCACCAATCTGAAGGTTGTCTTAGGTACCCATTCCTGTGATACCTAACTTCTGAGAACACCTTGCAATCAAAACCTCATACCCCCATTGGGATGGATTGTCTGGATGTACTTCTTAGCATCTTCAACCTGTGCTGGGGTGGCTGAGACTAAATTATCTCTCCAGCATCGGACGTTGTGGTTGAAGTCAATAAGAGAAAACTGATCAGCAGCACGGAGCTCACTCAATATTGCCTTCATGGCCTCAATGGTCTGAAAAGAGGAAATTCAAGAGATGACAAGTTTAAGGTCCTGTTGCTGAGAGCATCTTCTTAACTTGACTACAAGCAAACAGATGCCTCTGATGAATAAGAAAGCGAGTACTGGAATCCAAAACACCATCTGTTTTCCAAATATCTCTTTTTTTCTCTTCTCACATAAAGTAGAACTTTTCTCTACAGAAATAGGAAAAATGCAATTAGCAAGCACAAACCCATGTACCTCAACCCATCCTTGCTTAACACTTGCTAACGAAGACTGAGGTGTGAGAGAGAAGCAGTTTGTGAAACATTGTGATTCAGGAGAGACGAATTACTTGTACTAGCTCAGGAGACTTAGCTCTGCCTGCAATGCTGTCATTTTAGACTGGGTGACATCTGTTTGAAGACGTGATTTAAAGAAGTAACAATTAGCCTATATCCCAGTTTTGTAGCATTAATTTCCCCAAGGAAGCAATCTGCCAAGCCTCAGTAGAAAACGGCCTCAAGTTGCACCAGGGGAGGTTTAGGTTGGATATTAGGAAAAAATTCCTCACTGACAGGGTTGTGAGGCATTGGAACAGGCTGCCCAGTGAAGTGGTTGCTTCACCATCCCTGGAGGTCTTCAAAAGACAGATAGATGTGGTGCTTAGGGACATGGTTTAGTGGTAGACTTGGCAGTGCTAGGTTAATGGTTGGACTAGATGGTCTTAGAGGTCTTTTCCAACCTCAATGATTCTATGATTCTACGATTATGCTCTGAAGGAAATTCAGATATACCTAGGTCATCCCAGACTAATGTTTGTCTATTCAGTTCTTAAATACCTTCAGTGACACATGATCTACAATCTCCCAAACTCTCCCCTCAGCACTACAAAGCTTTTTTCCAATAACCAATACCAATCTTTCCTGCTGTAAAACTGTCCAATTCCATCTTATTCTACCCTTGGTGGGCATGAATGTCAGTTGGTGGGTTTTTCTTTTGGAACAACTGTTTGCATATTTGAATGCTGATTATGTCTCTCCGGGTCTTCTCTTTTGCAGACTAAACCATCATATTTCTTGCATTTTTTTTCCCCATAGGTCATGTTGTTTAAATCATTCTTACTGCTCTTCATTGGGCAGTCAACAATTTGTCCACAACTTTTTGAAAGCAGGGATGTAGTACCTCCACTGAGACTTTCTCAGGATTAGTAAGGGAGAAGGGGTCAGGGCCTTTGTAAAATGCTTTGTGATATGTCAAATAAAATTTTACTTTAGAGCTAAAATCAGTACTCTGATGATATCATCTCTTCCTTACAACATGGAAAGGAGCATTACAAATAACGAGTAAAATCGTGAAGTCCTTGATTCACCAAATATTCACCAAATTCAGTGAAACTTTTGACAGAGTAAAGTGTAAAGAACTAACCTGGTAATTCTGAGTGGCAGTCTGCCACAGAATTGTATGGTAAAGCACATGGGAAAAGTTGGCAGGAGGTTCTTTTAGTCAAACACTTACTTGTTTCATTTTCAGTCCCCACATTGAGCCACTGACGTCTATAACAAACAAAATGTTTTTGGGCAGAGGATCAAGATTTTCCGGTGCAAAAAAGTGAATAAAATAGCCATTAAAAATCTGCAAAATAAAAAAAAAAAACTCACTGTAAAGTGAGCTATGGTAAAGAGGTCAGGAAACTCAACACAATGACAGCAGAAAATGTTATTCCTCTTTATGGGTCAAATCTAACTTCAAGCTCTGCACATATTTGTACTTGTAGCCTTACACCATCTATACTCCATAGTCTTTACTGTTTATCAAGGAAAGCAGAACCTGGTTCTCAGACAACTGCCATGCACTGGCACGTGGATGAATGAAAATGTTTTTAAAAAGACTGTTCTCTCTGTAATAATTCAACCCTATAACTCTGCTTCATGTTAACATAAAAATAATGATGTTCTGGTTGTCTTCTTATAGTATATTGGTACAACTTCCAATGACTGTCCTCTGATTCAACATCAAATCACCAGAGTGCTGCTAGGTATAAAAGACATTGGCTTGTGCACAAGACAGAAATCTGCTCCTGACTATACGTAGGACCATGTCTTAGTCACAAATTAAGTAAATCCATTCTGCTCAGTTAAAAACTGTTCTTTCAATTGGATACAGAGCTCTTTCTCATGCTTGTTCTGGCTGAACATACCAGCACAGCTTCATTTCTGCCTAGTGAACTGCAGAAGGAATACAGTGATGAAGTTTAGCACAGTTTGCCTAATTACAGCAATCTTTGTATTCACAGATCTCCCGTACTGGTTAAACAGCAATACTTACTTCTAATTCTCCACCTGTGGTTTCTCTGTTCACATCATACTGCACCACAAAATTTCCATCTACTGCTGTGGTTGAGCATGTGGGGCATTTTCGTTGCTGAGCCATTGTTGGCTTGAAAGAAACATGAGCCTTGAAATGTGAAGTGATCATCAGTTAATCAGATGTTGTGTGAAAGGTGGATCATTGAAACAAAAAGAGTTCATGCATTTATGAAATATCTTATTTTATGGAAAGCTTTTCTAATTTCTTTATTTACACACCTAGTTTAAATGGAAAATGGACTTTGTCACTTCAAAACAAAAACCGCACTAAGGTTAGCCTGGATATGCTGATTCAGTAGTAACGACATAAGCATGGCGACCCGTCTTTACAGCACCAAGTATTTCCATCAGAGCTGGGCAAACCATTTCTAGTAAGTAATATGTTGGCTTATTTAACATTTTCCTAGTTGAAACTATCCATAATTTTATCAATATTTTCAATTGTTTCATTTATTGTTTTTTTTTTTTTTCTTGTAATTTGTCTGTAAATTGAGTAGTAGAAATTATTCTCAGTCCTGTGACTGGTTATGCAGGTTTTATGTTATTATTTCTCTGCATTGACTAGATAACATGAAATTTCTTGAGAAGATAATATGTAATATATGTAGCCAGAAACAAGCTTTCCCTAGTACTTGTGCAGCATCTTCCTTGTGTAGGGTCTTTGGAACATGTGAAACATTCTCTCTGTTTCAATATTATGAATACTTAGGACTATTTTAATATTGGTGATATTTTGCTATATACCCATTGCATATGCTATTAAGAATATTGCCATGACAAGAAAGGTGAATAATGGCAACAAACAGCACCTCCAGACCCGAGAATAATGTGCCATAAAAACAGCTGAATAGGACTCTGAATTAGTGTTCACTTATTTGCCTTCAAATTCATGACTAAACTCCCTCGGATGATATCTGTTTACATTACCTCTGAATTAGTTTGCTGAACTAGGAATGCAAGTGAATGAGATACGAAGCTGAACCTGGATATCAAGAAACAGCCTGATATATTATTATAGTAATATAAACAGACTTTTTCGGGTCTGATTCATGTACCTTGTGTTAGATCTCTATCTAAGAGTGCGAAGAGTGTACTCTACCAGAGTAATTCATAGAAGTTTCTTGAGGAAAAATTTTCTACTGTTGGAGGGTTTATCTATATACAAGAGCTATGTTGGGGAAAGCTAGGGTAAGAATGTCCAGGAAAAGAGCAGTCCTAAAATAATTCCCCATGCAGATGTTCTCATTTGCAACTGAGGCTATGGAGTTATTCCAGAATGGTTATTCCACTTGATAGTTATCACCTACCAGCAATTCCTGCGTACTGCTCTTTCAGAATTACAAATGAAAAGCTTTTTTTAGTCCAAAGATAGACGGTCCGTATAGTGTGTATATCAGTGTGTATAGAAACACACTGTTTCTATACTGCTGTCACTATAATATTTGAGCATCTTGTACATACAGTTAGGCAGCAATAATGAAAATACTATAATTTTGCCATATTTTTGCATGCTTGTAGCAGGTATGAGAAAACACCATAACTGTAGGAACAAATGTGAAAACTGAAGTTTTCATGCTATTTCCATGCTATTTGTGACTGCTACCTTTTTCTCTCCCTTGGAGATGGTGGTGATTCCATCAAAATGATCTCCGAGGGAATTAGGAACATGCACATAGCGAAGTCCCTGAGGTTCAATAATGCGGACATCCACCTAGAGGCAGGAAGGGAAGACATTTAGTACGGTTCAGTGCCAGTTGCACCAGGATCACATAAATCCTGCACAGACAAAACTCCAGAAGGAGGGTGGGATCCTCTTGAGAATGCTCCTGTAGGGCTAATTTCACTTGGGGTGAGGATACATGCAATACTGAAAACAAGCCATGACAGAAAGATAAAGAAAAATGTGTCCAAAGAACAGAAGAGTTGGAAATGTTCATTCTTTCTCCTTCTCCCTCCCCCTGTGGCAAGTAGTGGGACAGGAGGCAAGGGTGATATGATGAAAGCAGGAAAGCATTAAGTGACTCTGCCTAAGTGCTGCTTTGGGTACTGAGGCCAGGAGGAACACTAGGTGATGAGTCCTCTTCCTCTCTACACATGCTATTGACAGGACAAAGACTATTTTCGCTTTTGGCTGGATGGCCAGGGTGATTTGGAAAATAAAGGCTTTATCCTATTGGCCTGAGATAAGAACTTTTTCTGGTTGTGTTTCTGACTAGTTAGTAGGTCTACTAGGAAGCAGGATACATGTCCTTTTCAGTAAGACTAACTCAGGCCTTTGGACTGCTTGAAGCCGACCATAGCCTGCACCAAGGAAATGTGAGAAGCAAACTTTCATTTACAGCTTGCCGTGAAGCCATGGAATCCTGAAGAACGCATTTATGGTACAGAACCATAAGAATGGTCAGATGGAAATGTCCAGCTCACCCTGAATCCTGTCTCTTGACAGATGACAGAGGACACCCTTGGATGAGTAGAAGGAAGAGGGTAAGAAAAAGACAAATCATCTTTTGACAGCCAGTTGTGGAGGAACTGTCATTCAGAGCACATCTGCTCACAGGACACAATCTCATGAAGTTAGGATTATTATGAAAAGCCCTGTTTCAAATAAGTAGCAAATCTTGTTTTCCTTCAGTCAAGGCAAGTTTACACAGAGGTATATATGAACCGAAGCTTGTTTGCTCACGTGGTTGTGATGTGAGTCAGCCACAATTCAGGAGATGCCTAACCACATTAGTATGAAAGGAGGTAGGACACATTTGCTTGTTACTCACGTAGGTACATAGCTTGTGTCTTGAAGTGTCTCATGCTAGCCTGTGCAGTGACCTTGAGGCCATTTGTATCAAGCCCATATAAAAGGAAGGAGCTGCAGAAGAAGTGGCCTGCTGTGGGGTTCATAGGAACTTTGGCTGCCTTCTCAGGGAGGATTCACCTGTGGGTTGCTGCCTACACACACCAGCTCTACTTTACCTCCATGTGCTTTGCCAAGCGTCCTGGCTTCACAGAGATAACATGCTCATAGGAGCTCAGTTTCCTTCGAATCATTTCCTGATAGTGAAGTTCAAACTGGATCCTTGTTCCTGGGGGCACATTCACTTCGGTTTTGAAGGTTTCCATATCCAAAGCATTGCTCCTGAAAAGTTAGTTGTGAAGTTATTTTGAGAAAATACAAGGAGAAGGAGAGCTTCTTTGCATTTTGGTTTGGAGTTATACATTTGCTGAATCCAATTCTAATTGTGGCCTATACCAGAGAACTGCAGTTGTTTGTTAGCGTAATGTGTTTTATTAAGCTGAAAGCAGAAACACAAGTTAAATCCCTGAGAGTTAAATATCAGAAGTGTTCATAGAAACACAAAGTTGGAAAGGACCTACAAGATCATCTAGTCCAACTGTCATCCTATCACCAATACTACCCCCTAAGCTACTAAATCATATCTTGGATATGATATATATATCAGGGTTGCTCTAGGTAAGCAAAACCTGTCTTTCCAACCCATTTTACCTCCTAGGGTCCCCGCTCAACTTTCTCCTCCTGGGATGGGTCAGCTCAGTCCTCCTATGAATAAGTTCAGTACAGTATTCATATGCCAAAATCCTTATACCTCACTATTCCAGCAGCTTTGCCTTTGGCTTTTGCTTGAGCGTACATTCTTCTGGCTTCAGATTTTTCTCGAATTGAGCTGGTAAATGTTATACCATTGACATCCCTAGGAGATAGAAGACAGTCAGTTTGTAAAAGCAACTTCACAGTCAGTGAGTTTCTTTACTTCGGAAAAACATCAGTGAAATCTGATCTCTTTACAACCCGGGGGGAAGTAAAAAACCAGGCTCTTGTTTAACCCCAAATTAATGAAGCCTGTTTACCATTAAATCTGCACCTTTTTCCCTACGTGCTTTTTCATTTCATGTAGCCAGCATTCTTGTACTCTGAGGAGGAACTGCTCTCCCCCACCTCCTTCACACCTTTCCCATCCTTTGGGCAGGGCAGGCAGTTATTAACATCATGGTTACTTTGAAACATGGATCAGCATGTGTCTGCTGACCAAGGAGCTGCCTGCTGCCTCTCCGCATGAATATTGAACCAGGCTAGCTTCTTTCAGTTCAGTGAGGGCTCTCATTTGGGTCTCTCCTTTGATCTGGTGCCAATTTGCACAAGACAGGTAGTCTGTTCGAGACTTCTGTCCTTTTGTCAAATGTTGTTGACATTGGCCAATGACCCAATAGTTACCAGGGACAGAGAGATGGACAGACAGATCATACAATGACATGAGCCTTTTTTCATTGAGAAAGCATGCTAAAATTACACTGAAGCTGGAGAATCACAGAAGGTGTTTTGATTTTATGAATATGTTCCTCCCACCACATTATCCCTTATTATCAAACCTGCCAGAGCACAAGGTTGATATCTGCCCACTACTTACATAGTAAAGTTGTCAATAAAAGCTCCTTTGGGAACCTGTACATCAAACGCTATGTGCTGGGACCGTTTTGCATTATTCACCATTTTGGCTTGGATCATTGTGTTGGCCAACCGTGATGTTATAGTGGATTGAACTTTGTAGCTGTAAAGACCTATCTTGTCATCGTCCTCCACCTGTAATTGACAAAATGACTCTATAAGTCTAGGACACAGCTAGAAAATGTGCCCTAGAGGGCAATATCAACCTTTCATAGTTTCAGTGTCTTTTTTTCAACCATTGTGGACAGTGGCAGGAAACTCATGTGAATGTAGTTCATTACAGCATTTCATCTTGAAAGGTGGAATTTATTAAGCTGGAATGCTTTTCTTGCTTTTGACCATGCAACCAGTCCTTGGAAAGCCTCTGTTGGTGTAATCCAGCGTAGAAGGGTTACACAGTAACCCTCAACATCACATACGGAGAAGAAGGCAGCTTCTATTTTCAAGAAAGGTCCTAAATAAAAAAGACCTGAAGCATTGAATACTGACCTAGTATTGTAAATGGTTAAACCATAGCAGTAGCAGAACAGTATTAAACTGGTATATTAAAATACTGCCTTTGTCTAATCACTTCTGTTGCTTATTTCCTCATGTTTGCCATAGTCTTCTCCCTCCAAGAGCAGACGTATAAACAGCATTATGCAAACAGTCGGCTGTTTAAAGAAAATAGGTTAATACCCAACTAGCAGTAAAAACAAGGAACTGAACAAACACACGGATTGATTTCCAAAAAATGGTTAACTACAAAATCACTTTGTTCAACAGTTTTTCCACAGAGGAAGGAAAAAACTCACCAGATCTTCAACGTACCCCCAGTCAGATGTGCTTCGCTAGAAAAGAAAAATATGGAGAATGTATTTCAGCAAAGCTAAGAGCACAGATTGTGGCTTTTTCGAGACAGAGATCAGAGAGTGGTAGCTATGTAAAAGTTGCTTTCCAAAATGATCAGAATCGTTGCGAGTTCCCAGACTTGGTGTGCAGATTCTTTTCGTCACATTTTATGTATTTATACATGGGATGTTGGATCATGTGATCTGCCAGCTGTGACTTAGACGCTGTCAAAACAGAAAGGCAGGTAGCTCTCTTCCCATCTTCTATTTTTTGTAGAAATTATATGAAGAGAACAAGCAAATACTCTTTCAAGAACATATGTATTTTCTTCAAGAATAAAAACATCTTTTGTGAAAACAAAACATGCTGGCAAAAAGTTATACTCAGAAACCCTGGCTTTTAACAGAAAAAAAAACACCACGTTTTGTTTTTCTGGGAAGAGTGGGAAACCTCAAAACCCTGACATTTTTAGTTCATTTTGCTTATATTTACATTATAGAATATTTATTTATATTATTGTATTGTATGCAAAATGTATTGATATATAAATCTATCGTGTAATCGATATTACGTTTATACACTTTTATATATGCAATGTTAGTTATGTATGCATTGCTTAGATGAGCTGAAACAATGCTCATTAATGGTCATTTTTATTTCCTGCCATATGAATGTTTCCATTTGGAAATTTCTATGAAGAGATGGTGACATCTTGCGGCCATTTGGATCATTCTGTTTAACTTCCTGAAACAAACTTACATGAGTAACCCTGGGATGGGATTTGGCTCACCTATTTCTAGGGGGAGATGCAATTGCTTAATACAGCTGTCTATTTTATTGTCACAACCAGGCAACCCCAGCTTTTCAGAGTCAATGGAGTGATCCCCTTCATCTGGAAATAGATACCTCCATTTGGTTAAACGAGTCATGCCCTAAACCACGCTGACTGTACTGGTTAGGGGAGTGGGTGCCCAGTGCTGCTGGAGGTGCCCAAGGGTACCACCTTGCCTTCAGCTGGGGCTCCGGGAGGACATGAGGCTCTTGTAGGTCTTGCATGTTATCTGACAGCCCATAAGATGTTTTAGACTCTCTGCGCTATCTCACACACTACTAGATACATACACTAAGGCAACAAAATTAAGGCCTTCAACTCCACTGATGATGCTCAGGAGCCCAGGGAGACTAGTTCACATACTGATGGACAGATAATAGAAATGTACAAAACCAGACCAATCCTATCTCAGGTGTAACTAGCACTTGAAGCCAAAAGGACCACAAACCACAGAAGATGCTTACGATAACTGCTTTAGTCACACAGTGCATATGAGGCTTGCTTTGCATTTAGTAATTTTGTTTGAAGCTAATTTATATACCAGGAAAATCTAGGGCTACATAAGAGGTGATACGTCTTATAGCAAGGTCATTTTAATGAGATGATTGTAAGGATTCTTTGAAGCCAGATAGACTGCAGGATTTCCGCCTCACTGAGAACAAATTCAGGTTTTTATGTCACAGCTGTACAGGTTCCACCTGAAACATTCAGACTGGGATTCCAGGATCTGGAAATTTATGTCACTCTAGATACCCTCTGCAAAGCATGATGGATTGATCATTGCACAGTCCATCATGAAACCCTACAAGCATCATTGTACAGTGAACTGGAGTCTTCATATCTGGTAAAGAATCAGACTGTGGAGAATGACTATTGTCCCAAGACATATCCTTATGGTAGGAAAGATCACAACTGTGAGTACGAGTTAAGAGAAAACAAACCTCAAATGAAACAAATTCAATTTTGAAAAGACCAAGACCTTAGCACAAAGGTTTTTATTTATTTATTTATTTATTTATTTATTTTGTTATTGTACTTTTCTGCTTTTCAGTGGGGCTAAGGGTTTCCAACTCACCTGCATAAAGCTTTCACGATGCCCAAGTTTCCTTTCTGATTGTTTTTATGAGGGTGGAGGAAAAGAGGGAGGTGCTGATGGAGACGAGAGCTTATCATTTGCACGTGTACTGACTGATCAGACATGGAGTGGGCCAACTAGCCCCCCTGGGATCTCAAAGGCTGCAGAGTGTAGCCACTCCAACAGGTCAAGAGGACAAAGCTGTAGATAATTATACTTCAGGTGTGAGTGCTGCTGTGGTTACTGAAAACATGGGCCTTGAAGAGACTTCTGTGGCACATGAGACTCGTGCTATTTCTAGCATGAAGACTTGTGGCTGACACTTTCCTTTAAACCGCATCCTGATACGCTGATGACCATGCTGCATAAAAACAGTATCTTGTGCGACATCTAATGTGTGGTAAAATGCGGATTAGGGTGGAGACAAGAAGTGCCTCAGGAACTGTTTTAAGGATCTGGTCTTAACAGATGTGGAGCCCTATCTTCATGGTACTGAGACCCATCTTCTCCTGCCGTCTGTGCAGACTATGGATATTTAGCCCTCCATAATGATCTTTGTCCAAATCACTTTGCATGTGTGTTGCAACTGCTATGCAGTCTACTACCAAGAAAATATTGGGTACTTCAAACTGCCTGTTATCCAGAGCTACCAACCCTGTCTTGTCTGTGGAGGAAGCAGCCACCATGTCTAAAGATGAAATGCATTATCAGAGGTAATGCATTACAAGACATTGCAGTTTTTAGGTTATCTATGAGACGCCTCAAGCCACCTGATTACACCCTCTCTCCTTCCTCATTTCCTTCCTATGCTGGTTCTCATGGCGAGGAAACCAGCCAGGCAGAACAGTAAGGGAAATAGGTGTGATCTCACAAGTTGCAGGCTATGAACAGCTGGGATCAGGACCAGGACTGGGGTCTGCTACAGAACATCCCACCTTGCAGTCTAGACACGAGCTCCGTTATCTCTAAAACAGAGATAATGCTGCTGCTCCATCACACAGAGGTTCACAGGGTTACCTGCATTCCAACCCATGGGGTGCTCTGTTTCTGCGGTCACAAGGGCCATTCACATACCTGAGACACAATGTTTTTGGAATTACTCAGGGACAATTTTTTTTCCACCAAAATACCTAATCTGGTACCTAGAAAACAATTCTTTCTCTTTATAGCTAATCAGTATGGCCTGCAGAGGAGTTCTGTTGTCTTGTTGCTAATGGGCTAGGAAATTTTCCTCACTGTAGGAAAATGTAGTGTTAAAACAATAATATAGAAAATAGCCTTCCTCTAGTGAGCAACAGGAAATAGCTGTGTGCCTGCTGTTGGCCAAGAGCTACTGTCTCCAGATGTTTTGGGTAGATCATTTTCATCTTATTTATTAATCTGTTATTGTGACTCAGCTAACACAGGGGTAACTTATCCTGCAGCTGAGATCTTCAGTCTACTGGTTTGCAAAGACTCATAGGATAGGCAAAGAATAGGAAATAATATATTGGAATATAAGGAATAACTAGTATAATAAAAAACAGTAGTAGAGATGCAAATTACTGCATGCAAATGTCTATATCACTATGTATCCAGAAAGCTGGGGAACAGAGACAACATAATACATATGGCACTAATACAGATATGTTGGAAAGAAATGATGCCCTGAAAAAGTGCAGCTAGAGAGGATTTCTGCTTAGATAGTCATTAGATTATTTAAATAGTGGTCTGGCAAATGTGAACTGGCTTGATTCATACTTATGCTAAAATCTTCTCTCTTTCTGGAGGTGTAATGGAAGCTTTAGGTGTCAATAAGTTACAGTTAGACTCTGTGTGAGGCCCATTTGAAAAGAAAAGCCTTAGGATAAAGATGAATCATGTTTGCTTGTGCTTAACTTCAAAGATGCTGGGAAATCCAACTTTACTCAAGAGGATCTTTTGTTTTCACTATACTGAGCAAGCTCAAGAAAGGCAACACCAAAGTTATTGGGGAAGAAAAGGTACACTCCAATCATCATTTCTTTCATTCAGTGTAATAAAAGTCAATAACTTCAAACAACGTATTTGATTATTATTATTGTTAATTACTACTGTGTAAAACACAAGAAAACTCCTGCGATGCTGTTTTAAATGCTTCTGTTTCAGAAGCTGACAGCGTACAATTATCTGCAACACATCAGCACACTGGAAATAAATTTTCTTCCCTGGTCTCAGACTCTACCAGATCATTTTCCACATGACACTGGGCTCCACTCTTTTGACCTGAGCTAAATGTGAATGAATGGACTATCTGCAGGACTGGAAGGTTTCAACACACATTGCCAATGTCAGAAGTTCTTGTCTTCCATTTTCTCATGGAAAAGCCCCACAAGTATCGCATACAAAATCAGATGGATAAGTATATCCGTTGTTTAGCATCTGTATTATGGTCCTACCTTATGAGCTCGGATATAAAACAAGACCTTGTCCTAGGTAATACAGAAAGGGTAGTAGCAGTTCTCCTGACAAGATATGTGGAGGTCTTAATGTATATAAGGACCTGCTGGTCCCACCTGATTGCACACTCACAACCCTTGAAATGGAACAAGCTGCCTGGGGAGAGCTCCCAGGGATTCTTGCTTCCCTTTTCTTCAACGATTTCTGGGTACTGTACCTGGTACCTGCCATTTCTTGTCTTGGAGCTTGAAGGAAATCCATCGATTTCCACGTCAATCAGGTTTTCCACTTCCTAGAGGAGAAAGAGAGGGAAAGAAAGAGGTGTTGCTGCTGTCTTACAGTTTGGTTTATCACTTGAATTGTTGTTGATCAGCACTCTTGAGTTCCAAAAGGAATTTATGTCTCTGTGGTGCAAATGCGGAGCAGAGGTGCAAACCATCTCAGTTCAAAATGCTGCATATTCATACATTCAATTTCCCTCTGTGACCAACTAGCTCTATATACTCATACAACGTTGTGACCTTTACCATCATTTTACAACCTTTTCTTCTGAAACAATAAGTAATATTTAATGCACTGAAATGCCTATAAAAAGCAAGAGGCAGATTATCATCAGGACGGGTACAGCAATGGTAACTTCAACATTTCAGCAAGTTCAGACACTTTCTGCTCAAACCAGTAGAAATTGTCTCTGATTTTATACTTGGGAATTCAATTTGTTGCAATGACAGCAGAGGAACATCAGGTCTTTTCCAGGTGTAAATCTGCACTGATTCAATTAGAAGTGTGGTTCTTACACAACAGCAAAACTCTTAACTAAAGTTTGTTAGCAGCTTATTCTACGTCAACAAAGAAGTTTAACTTCATGAGTTGCTCTCCAACTTAAATAATAGCATACACACAAAGGTTTGCACAAAATTAACTTAAATTGCTTAAGCACATTGATGTTAAAGTGATACAACATCTATGGTTATAAAGAAGCACAGAAATATTTTTCTGGAATATTTTTCTAGAATATTTTTCATGGGAATCATAAACTCCGGATAAAAATCTCACTGTATCATGAAAAGTGCTGTAAAAAGAAAGAAAAAGAGAATATCTCCTCTCACTAATTCTTTATGTTAATTTTGCAAAGGAAAAGAAAGCTTCACATGATCCCTGCTGACTTCACAGAAATATTGCAATACACACTGCAAACTTGAATTTGAAACATCTTATGTGGAAATGGGAGTAGACACCCAAATATAAGTTCACCTGAGTCTAGCGGTTTAAATTTGGACTTCTTAGATTTGAGTGAAAACCATAATTAAACCTCTTTTTATCATTATATCCTTAGCAATTACATGCTCTTCTATAAATTATCTCACCCTCCTGCTAGGGAATGTGCAGTCAATAGGATCTTAACTCTGTATTTGAATTCCTGTTAACAAAAACCTGAGTTCATATCAAACTTTGCTGAAGTTCATGGTGGTCCATACAGGAGACCCCATCCAAAAAGATATCTAGGTGCTGGCTTTCTGCTTATTGTAGGGAAACAGGGTCTAAAACACACTGAAGGTCTGAGCATAGAAGCCCACTTGAATGTTTAAAGATCAAAACAACCAGAAAAGGCAAAGCTGAGTTAAAAATATGAATCCTGTTTGAAAAGAAACTTGGAGTTACACTTATACTATCCCAGCTTTATATATTAAAAAACAACACTATGAATGACATGTGAAAACCAACTGTCAGAACAATTCTGTTTACAGCTCGAAGTAGAAGAGAATTCATGGGATACAAGCAGAACTACAAAGCAATGACCCAACTCTGCTCTCGCTAAAGCCAGCTGCAGCATTGATCTGGACTTTAGCAGGGAAGGCAGACCTAGGCCCTGCCTGGAAATACTCACATCTGGGATTTCGTCGATAACAAGATCAAAGCTTCCTACTTCAGAAATGAGGTACAAAACCATTAAGCAGACCAGATGCTTCATTTTCTTCCTGCTTGGCTCCTGAGAACAGCCTGCATAGGTACTAGACACAAGATCTTTCCTTCTCTGAGACAAGTTCAAGGAAACGGCCTGGGGTTATGTAGTATTTTGAACAAAGTTTTGAAACGCTGACTTTGTTTAGGCCATAGGTAAATATTTGCCTTGCAATGCAAGTCAGAGCTGTGGTGTCCGAGCAAGGGTTATCCAAACAGTGTCTTCACTCGCCTCTGCCCTCGATAACAGCTCAGGCTCGGATAGGCTCACTTCTTGCTTTTGTAGGTTCCCATGATGTTTGACTAATTTCCTGCTAGGCACAGACCTTGTAGCATCCAAGACTTTGAAGGATCAAAGCAAGAACTCACTCCCAGCCTGTTTGTTTACAGTAAATGAGGTGGAGACTAGTTCTCAAAGTGATGGTGGCAGCAGTATTGTGCTTCTTGAAGGGCCCTCCCACCCAGCCATCTCGCAGTGGTTGGCAGAGACCTTTGGGCTGGATCCTGACCCACACAAATACCTTTCTTCCTCTCCGACTGGGAAAGGATCATAGCTGGTGGTGGGATAGCTCTAGTTTTTTGAAATTAGTCATGTGAAAGCATCTGATGATATTTTCAAAGGCATGTTGTAAGACTCCTGGGTGATTTTGAAACTGTTTTGGCATCCCTGCCTCCTTGGTTACTTGAAGAAATAGAATAAAGTAAGCCAGCGAGGCAAAAGGGGGAAAGAAGAGAGGAAGCAGGTTTCTTGTAAAAGGAGCTGGGGTTCCACTTCCACTTTTCTGGGAAGAAAGGAAATTTGCAGACATTGGAGTAATCCCAATGGAAAAGATCGAATTACTGTGTGGATCCAGGGACAGAACAGCAGAATATAGTATAATACAGCATAGCATAGCATGGCATAGCATAGCACAGCAGATCTAGCATAGTCTGTCACCTTATCCTATGTTATGCTACATTTCCATGTTTCAGTAAAAGATTTCTGGAGCTCTGGTCTGCAGAAATCACACATTCTTCCTCCATCTTTTCAACAGATTATTTCTCAGGCTGAGACCTGAAACTACAGAGATTCACAAGGAACCCAAGCAGAATGGTGACCTTTCAACTCACTGCCGTGTAACTGCTGCTAACAGTGCTTAGGAGAGAACGCAAGAGCTGGAGCAAGTACATAAGGTATTTTTCAAAGACCTTCGCAGTCTCCAGCTACTTGCAGCTATTGTACGTCCTGACCAGGAGATGGTTTTCATTTATTTAGCGGTCCTCAATTAATTTATTTTCCATAAACTTATTGTTTCCACTGAAGAGATTGGATAAAAATTTAGCATCCATAGCATCCAGCAAGAAGTCCCACAGCTTAGCTATACATTGCAGAACGAACCATGGTGTTTTGATCATTTTAATTCTGTCACATAACAGCTTCACGTACCGTTTCACAGTTGTTATGCCGGAAGAGGCATTGAATTACCAGTCCTGATTTGTCCTCTCCCAAGATCTTCCAGGAATCCTGGATCTAGAACTTGGAGATAACATAGCTCATGATTTACCAGAAAGTTTAGGAGCCTGTAGACTGCACCCTACTAGTGCACAACCTTCACAGCACATAGATCTTGCTTTTGTATTGATCCATTTGCCAGTGGTCCCCATATCACCTATTTATTATTTTCTTCCTAAGCTCTGGTTCAGCTCTCAGATGGTGAATGTGCAGAGACTGCAACATTGCTTCTCCAGAAGAGACAGTTTCTGGTCTCAGAGGTCACTCAGTAAGTAATTTTGCATTCCCCAGGCCAAAACAGCATGACCTGGCCCGTCCTCTCTTCCCCTGCATTGCTCCAGGTCATCTTCTGTGTCACAGCTTCCCAGGCAGGTGAGGGGAAGTGATTTGCATGAGTGGAGGGAGACGTGCAGATGGAGAATGGGGAGGATGGGATCAGGGTTTCTCAATAAGTAGCATAATGAGGGACGGGATCGCCCTGCTGTACATCTTTGTCTCCCTTTTTAGTCCATAGAAAGAAAGATTTTCCTGACCATGTGGTGCTTGACAATTTAATTACCTGCTTCCACCATAGAATTGGATGAATATTGCCCTTGCTGGGTCTAATTCCTGTCATGTACAACACTGGGAGTCCAGTGAGAGAGTTCAGAGGGGGACACTAGCTCTGGGGACATCAGTGCTTCATCACATGACTCCTACCTCCTGGAATGAGCTGCTCTGCATTTATGTCCCTCATAGGCTTCTGAGCAGAGCAGATCCTCAGCATTGAGATCCCAGGCACGCTGCTTCAAAGGGGACGTTGGCTTCCAGCTGAGTGATACATAAAACATCCTGGTTGGGTTTAAATCATGTAGTCAAGGGCCTAACAATCTAACCATATGGCTTGGGCCCAGTGTTAACTTAGCCTCTTTGGTGGTTTTTGCACAGCGCTGTGTACCTGTAGTCCTAGTGGTATTTAAGTTAGCTACCTTAAAGTTAACTGAGGAACAACCTCCATGCTGCAGTCAGAGCTGTGACCGTGGCGGGGGTTAACCAGGACTGCAGGAACAGCAGGCATGAGGCACCCAACCTTTTCTGTCTTGATGGTATCTACTGTAGTTTGAATTTTCCCTCTAACCTGAGATCTGTCCACACACATGCTCCTACCTCAGAATGACCAGACCTTTCTCATCAGGAACGTAAAGATTAAGACAGCTGTTCTGGAGGTATCTGGGACCCTGGACCTGGAAGCTAGTCACTGGTGCTCTGAAGAGATGAAGGAGTCCTATAGAACAGAATTTTATTTAAATATTAATTTCCTAATGCTTTATTTCAGTACTCTCATAACCACCAAATGGGGCTTAATTTTTTTTTATGTAAAAATAACAACATTGGGAAAACCGCATGACCACTAGATGGCATGAATTGCTCAAATATACCACCCGAAAGAGTCCAAAAAGTTGAAATTTCTCAAGGCAAAGTTACAAAAAATATATGGAAGGAACAAGTACTGAGGATGCTCAGAAAGATCCCTGAGCCTTACCCCAGGTGAACTTCCCCATAATTTAATGGGGAGGACAGGATCTCAGGCAGATACTTTCTGGTATGTGTCAACTGGGCTGTTTCATGACTAGCCCTCTCCATGGCCAGAATTCCTCTGGGAAGAAGTTTTCATGCACTGTCCTCGTTGAAGCACTTAGAGCTACGGCAGGGCAGTCCGTTCCTTGGAATAATTAAACTGTGTTACCTTGGCTTACAGCCGGGGAGGAATGCTCACAATTTTTGTCTCTTATGAGGTAGCCAGTTTCCCCTTCCCAAACTGAATTTCTTGTCCAAAAATTTGCAATGACCCAGGTGAGAACAGTGCAACTGCAAGGCAACACACTCGCATGGAGTGCTTGCTGATGTTCATCCCCCTGCACAGCAACCATGCTGGGAAATGATATGCAGACACATACAATGGATTTTCTTCTTGCTACAGCTTTTGCCTCTTTACATTGTCATTCAAAACCACCCAGCAAGCTGCCTTTTTGCTCAGATGACCCTTCTAAAGCGAGTTCCACAGTAGCCCTTCGGGCAGACTCAGACTCCCCCAGTACTGAGGCCCTTTGGCAGAGACTTCGGGCATATTTCAGATTTTCATCCCAGATGAGAGCAATACCAGATTTTGAAGTTCTGAATTGCTCAACTGGGCCATGGTGCACACAGCTTATGGCAACAGAACAACAGCCAGTGGGTCCCCAGAAAAATCCTGCCAGGAACACAGGCTCGTCCCAGGTGGTATCAGAACTGGGACCATCAGGTCCTATCCAGATGTTTCAGAGGAGATTGATTAGCTTAAGGCTTGAAAGAAAATATTTACTGTAATTCTCCAAATTTCACCACAATTAATTTTAACTCTGGACATTTATTTATGTCTGTGTAATCCTCTGGGACTCTTGCCAATTGCTTGATCAAGTTGCTGGCTTTGATTGCCAATAAATTCTGTGGTTTGTTAATACTTCATGCAGTTTTAGTTCCAGGTTCAGACCCTTCTAGTTGGGCATTTAACGTAGGTGCCTCTGTGTAAGGCAGGTGTCTGGTGTCCCATTCGTCTGCCTAGAAGAAAAGAGAACTGGAAACCTTTAATTTATGAATCCATGCAGTCATGACACAGACCTTATGACCAAAAGTGGCTCTGATCTGATTCCCTCAGCTTCAGTCTGGAGCCTGGAAAACCCCTGCTCTTGAGCTAGAAGGTGTCAGTGTTTTCTTTAACTTCAACAACTTCCTACAGGGTTTTTTAACTGTTGTGGTGCAGGAACACTAGCACAGTGAGGAAGACTAGTCCTACCCATGAGCCTTGTGTGAAAAAATGGGGGGATGCAGGTGTGTGAAGACAGAGCATCACCAAGGTGCATGTGCTTGTATGTCAACAGAGAGAGATTCCTTGACATAAAGTGATCCATCCCAGATGAAATGCGTATTGAAGCTCACCTGTTAGGTCATGCCTTTCTCCAGTGTCTCTGGAGGCAGGCCAGGCAATTTAATTTGGTGAGCTCCCACCCAAAGAACAGCTGCTCATCTTGCTAAGTTGGCAAAAGTCAGCATCAAACATGCCTAATGCGAATAGGCACACGAGTAATTGCTTATCTCTGTCTCCAACAGCATCCCCAGACCAGTGCCTGTCATGTTCCCCCCCAAAATCAGGAGATCATATTCCAAGGAGGGGGAAGAGGGGATAATGTGAACAATCAGGACCTTAGGCTTAATATTCACACACCAAACCTAACTGCATCTGAACCATGGCTAATAAAACACACCTTGGTCTTATTTAGCAATGTGTCGTGTCCCTGTGTGCCCTTGCTGAGAGCCTGAGCAGAACTGACTGCTCCCAATCACTTTGGGAAGGGCAGTGCTTTTCCCAGCTCATTCTCTCATACCCATTGGTTATCCCATGCCTGCTCTAGGGCCTTGTTTTGGTCTGAATTTTCTCCTTTCACCAGATGTGCCTGATATTGACTGATATTAAAATCTCCTTTCACTGACATCCTGTTTTAAAATTTACTCTGGCCCTCAGTTCCTCACTTGTGCAACAGGAGAAGCAGAGTGGCTGTACAAACAAGCTGAATACCGATCAAGAGGCAAAGAGTGATAGCTGGTGAGATCTGAAGGTTTTTTTCCAAATGCATCCTGACTGCTCAGTGGTTATTTCAAACTGGCAAACAGCTACCCTTCCTGCCCAGGCACCACTCTTATCTCTAGGGTTAGCAGGGTAGTTTTTACTTGCTTTCACGGGGGTGTCTCAGTTTCTTCTAGGTTTTCCAAAAGAGTGGGAAAATCATCCTCTATGTATTGTTTTAAATGCCTGTTTCCAGACATAAGCATATACTGGAGAGCTGCAAGGCTTTTATTCAGCCATGGATCCTGGTCAGTGAAACATGGACAGGGATGCTTAGGAGCATCCCTAATGCTGGTAGTGGGGGCACAGGATGCCACATTCCCACTTCTGACCGCACTCCTGTGCTCATCTCTTCCATGTCTGAGCTGGACAAGACATGAAGAAGCTGAAATAACCCCAATACCCCATCTGAAAATCACTTCAAAACTTTTTTTTTGGCCTTAAACCAGGTATCAGGGTGAACCATTGCTTTCCTGAACCCAGTCTAGATTGTTGAGCCCTTTTCCACCCACCCTTGAGAGGGTGAGGAGCTGAGCCTTGACTGTCATCCAGCAGGGACCAGCTTAGCACAGCAACTATTTGGGGTGTCCGTGGGGGCCTGAAGCATCCTGCCCCAGCCTCCCTCCAGCTTTCTCCCACCTTTTTCTCCTCTCCAACCATGTAAACCCTTTGTTGTTCCATGTGATGCTGCCCAGCTCCCATGGGGATGTGGCCAGTCCAGAGACCCTTGTACCTGCCAGTGGTGGGCTGATCCCAGAAGGGGCTGGCCAGGTTTTTGATTCCTTCTCTTCTGGCAAGGCCAGGAGGAGCCTGTGTGTGAACACAGTGGGGCTGTGTGTTGTCTTACCGCTGTGCTGTGTGCATACCAATTTGCTAAAGGGGAGCTCCAAAGGCTTTGATGCTGCTGTCCCTTCCCTTTAGCCCATCTCTAGCTCCCCTCATCCCTTCTGAATGGGGACCAAGCAAGCACCTTCCTGCTCCACGATTACCCTTGATGGATTTGGAGGACATAAGGCTCTCAGGATATATGCTCTCAGAGGACGTATGCCTTCAGATGGGTGCACATGTGTCTGTTCAGAAGGAGAAACTCCAGAAGGAGAAACTTTTGGGCTCCAGTGGTCCAATGGTGTGTTTGCACCTCAGAGCGGGTCTGGAGAGACATTTAGGCACCAGGCTGGCAACATGAATGGTGTCAAGGCTGTGGTAATGAGCCACTCACTGGACTATCACTGCCATGGACTGGAGCTGAAGCAAAACAGCCTCAGTCCCTGATGAACCAGAACTGGAAAAGGAAAACTCAGTGGTTCAAATCTCAAGAGAATAGTGCGTGCAGCACTGATCACCTGCAAAAAAAAAAAAAAAAGAAAAGAGAGGAAATTTGGGTCTGCTGGAGTTGAGACGTTACAGCTGGCATAATAAAAAGTAGTAGTAAGTGTGTCTGATTTGGGGTTAGATGAGCTTTGCAGATGCAAGCTCCTGAATGCCTGGGGATGAGACATGCCTGGAGATGAGACATGCTCCATCTGTGCCAGCTGGCACAAACATGTCTGTGGGGAACAGCTTGGGCAGCTGAGCTGTGGGGATCGTGCCCAACAGGCTTCGTGCCGCCAGCCCTAGGAAGCCACCTTCACCCTGGGGCTGGAGGGGTTGGAGACAGCGCTGCTGCCAGGAAATGAAGGGGGGAGCGGGAGGCCCACCCAAGCTTTGCCCAGCTGAGAAACAGACGGGACAACAACAGAGACGGGTGAAAGCATGGGTATGGGGCACGGCGGTGCCAAAGTGAGGTGCCAGGCTGACGCCGTGCTGACAGGGTTCCTGGGGCGCCCGCGGCCCGGCAGGGAGGCAGCAGGCGGGGTGCCAAGGTGAGGGTGCGGAGGGAGCCCTGCCCTGCTCCGGGAAACCGGGCCCTGGGGCTGCTTTCACAAACAAGCCCGGGATCTCTGCACCAAGGCGGAGGACGTGTTGTGCTGCCATAGGCTTTGCAACGCGTGGCTCAGCCCACCTCAGGGCTGCCCTCACTGTGTGCGTGCTTCGCCCATACCTCCCTCAGCATCCCGCTGCCTGTTCTCTTCAGCAGGCTGGTGGGGCGGAGGGAGCCTAAAAATCCCTTCAGAGAGCGTGAAACCATATGGTTGTACCCCTCCTGGGTAAACCTTCAAGTATGTGCTCGGATCACACTCCCCAAAGGTATGGGCAGGAGGGTTCTCCTTCGTACAAACTGTGGCATAAGTCGTTCAGGGCTGCCTGCCATATTGGCTGACCCCATAATGAGACACCCCAACAGCCCTTCCAGCTCCTGCCAGAGCTGGGCACCAGCACCTCAGGCAGGCACCGTGTGGCAGCGGCCATCTTGGGCCCTGTCCCAGTGTCTGGGCCCTGCTGTTGAAGGAAATGTCTCCTCAGCCTTCAACCCGTGGAGGGCCACCATGGGGCTGCGGTGCTGCTGGCACCGAAATGACAGGTGGCAGTGCCTCAGGGACCTCCAGCTCTGGCCCCCTCTGTCCTTCTGCACCTATGAGGTGAGATGGGGGCTCAGGCTGAGGGGGGCATTGAGAGGGGCATGGTGGTGCTTTATGCCCAGCGGCCCGCAGGACCCCGGACTGAGGGGAAGTCACTGCAGGACTGCAGGATGGAAACCCCTGGCAGCTAGGGAATCCCGGCAGCTGCCCTGAGTGGAAAAGGGGCCGGTCCCAAGCTGGGAAGGAGGAGAAGAGGGTGGGTCAGCTTGTCTCCTGTCAGCCTCCTTGCAGCCTGTCCGGCAGCACAGGCAGCAGCCGCAGGCAGCGGGGCTTTCTTCTTACCTGCGGGGCAGCCCCGCCGGCGCTGCCCCTCCGCCATGATCCTTTGGCTATGGCTCTGCTGGGGCTTCTCCATCGCCTCAGGGCAGCCCGACTCGGAGCTGCTGGCAAGGTACCTGGAGGAGAAGCTGATGGCAGACTACAGCGTCGTGGAGCAAGTAGGTTTTAAGGCGGTTGTTATTTGAGAACGTCCGGTGGCTTGTGCCCCGTTAATTGTCGCGGTTAATTGAAAGCAGCCAGCCAGAGAGCTCTCAGATCGGTGCGTGTTGAGGGCTGTCAGGTGAAAAAACTCCCTGGACAGCCCCTGTGGTGAGAGAAAACTGACAGTAAGAAAAACGCACTGAATTTGTCACTCGCTTGCAGTCAGTTTCTTCAGGGTTCAGTAATAACATGCACGGCAGTCTGCTAAAACCGAATTTATTTCACCCACCTCTGCAGTGTGCCTTGCTACTGTCCCCGTGGCTGAGAGCTCAGGCGGTTGTTTGAGGTGCTGAGCCAGGAAAGCACCAGCACCCCCCTGTGCTGCCAAGGGACGCTGTGTTACTGCCCCTGGGGGGGTTCAAAGCCAGCATCCCAAGAGCTGTGTTAAACAACGCAGTCTGCAGGGACAAGGGAGTTAACGCAGTATCCTGGCCTTGCGCCAGTCTGAGTAATTCGGAGTATTTCAGGCTTGGAGGCAGGTTTTTCTGCCCTGTCCTACAGTCGCAGTCTTAACGTACTTAGTTTTTAACTCATGCTGGATGAAATGAACCTCCATGAATTTCAGCTTGTAAAGTGCTTCTTGACCAGGGGAGAAAAAATAATGTTCTGCAAGTGAGGACTGTTACATTGTGTCATTGTGTGGCTTAGGTTTTAGGGGGAAATGGGGCTGAAAGGGCAATGAACTTTTTGCAGGTTAGGAAGAAAGTTTGGGTGGTGGTTTGAGAGGCTGTGGTTTAAAAGATTGAGCTTCAGATCTGTGCTCATACCCTTTAGGTCCATAGTGGATGTCATGGGTGACTTTGAGTAAGTCACTTAGGGCATTACACAGTTATCTAAATTTGATCAGATCTGAAAGGCTCTGCAGTATCTGAGACACCCACATGGGACTGGCAGATATGACATAGGATCTATGGAAGACGTGTGCCTTGCTGGATGCCAGGTGGGATACCCTAGAGTGTCTAAAACATCACTAGATGACTGTATTTGGCACCTTCTGTCATGCAATAAATGGGAAGACTGAGACTCTTCATACATATCTGTACTTGTCTTAGAGTTAGTCATTCAGTTGTTCATCTCACCCACGCTAGCATGGGAAGAATCTCTCTCCAAAAGTGCCCATCTCTCTCCACTGTGAGGACCTCAGCAGCTTCGTTGCCGATCTTAATTACTGCAAACACATGTTCCTTGTTGGGGTATTCAGCCACAAACCAACATTGTCTTGCACACCCAACAGTTCAAGTGGTAGAGAATATCTCCAGCACTGTTCTGCCAGTGGAGTGGTATCTGGGAGCAGTCATTCTTATGTTTATGGGGAAAATCAATTGAGAAGCTCAAGAAACTGGCTCACAGTGTTGAAATAATCTGGCTGATCTTGCTTGAGGCAAATGAGCACGATTTCACAGAAGCTGTGTTGATGGCAGATCAGTGAGTGACAGCAGTAACTTCCAATGGAAAAACAGTGATATATAAATAGAATTGGTGTCCTAGTCCCCTGGGACATCTGTCCATCCTCAGTGAACACATGAACCAGGTTAAGTAGGGGCAGGTGCTTCCCTAGATCAACATATTACATCCATATAACAAATCTCTAACTAATTCTGGAGAGCATGTAAGACTATGTTTAACTGTTATATCCCCGGAGGACCATCCTACACAAACGTGAGTACACACACAGCTCTTTGCAGGATTATGGTATCTGCATTGGCTGTGGATTACTTGTTGGCTCATTCAGTGGCTGACTGCTCTGCTAAGGTAGGTGACAAGGTTGCTGGTTATTACCATGGCACTAGAGGCAGTTCTTCTGGACAGCTCTTCACTGGTAGTTGGGTTGCTACTACCTAGTTTAATCTCTATATGCCATGCTAAGATTATCAGATGGCAGTAGCAATGGAGTCACTACTAGCAGTTATTGGGCTTTAGTGAGTGCTTCAGAAGTGGGAGGCTTTAAAGCTAAAGGTTGACGGGAAGTCGGAAATTATTCCATTAGATGATGCTAGTGAAGCAGATTGGTTTAAAATGCTCTGATAGACTAATCGGTATCATAAAACCTGCAGCAGTGCTTTGGCAGTGGTCATGAAGTCCTAACAAACAGAACACTGTTATCTGGTGATCCTCAGCTACTGACAGGTATCTACTGGTTATCCTCAAGACTTTATAAAGTATCTTTTTGAAGGAATCAAGTCATACAAAGCCTTCTAATGCAAATCAGCAAGCAAACAAAATTGGTGTGTGCTGGGGGAAGATAAAACCAATAACCAAATTGACAGTTTCACTGATGAGTCAGTAAAAACCATTGTGACTGCTCCATACGGGATGACAGGTGGATTTGTTCCAATATGTAATTCTTTAGTTAAAAAAGTGCTAAGGAGCACTGATCTCATCCCTGCCTCAGCTCCAAGAAAGATTGTCTTCATGGGCATTTGTCTGGGTTGTTCTGAAGAACCTACAGCGATGGAGACTTGCAGCCTCTCAAGAGCAGGCTCTTGAGTGCTTTCCTTGTCTGAGATAACATACCTAGACAGAAAGTTACTTTGAAAATTTAAACTGCAGAGGATTCCTCTCCTCTCCTCTCCTCTCCTCTCCTCTCTGCCTTNTCTCCTCTCCTCTCCTCTCTGCTGAAAATTTCCTGAGGGAGCTACTTTTCCTAGGCTCTAACTTTACAAGATGTTGGCCAAAATAATGAAGAAAAAAATAATAAGGATTCTAATAGAGGAGACCGTTTAGTTGGGCTTTTCTGAGCTTTGCGATGTGTGAATAAACAGACATAAAATCATCTCTTTGGCAAGGAGTGCTGTTTTTTGCAGTGTAAATCAACAGAAAGGGCAAATCCGGTAAATTATCATTAAATTCCTCTGCTCTCTGGAGTTTCACCGACATTTTAAAAAGTCACTTGGCTTCCCTCATTGTTCCTCATTGACAAGAGACTTGTACTTTCTGTTTGGAGGAGGGATTGGACTTGGACATGTTGCTAAGCTGAGACTTACACCATATGCAGGAAAGAAGTGAGAGGAGTTGTTGTTGTGAAGGGTGATAAAATCAGTGGTACTGTGTTGTCGTAGGTGAAACACTTTGTTTCATCTTAAAATCCCCAAGTCTGGACTGGGGAATGGGCTTTGGCTTTCATCTGACGATTTAGGTGGGCTCAGAATGGCATTTGATAAACAAGCTAGCCTATTGCAGGCATCAGTTTACCTTCTGGTCTGATTAATTGCCAAGCCTGCTGAGATCCTAAGGCAGAAAGGAGCTAAGGAAGGATGCCCAGCCTTTGGTGGACAGACCCATATCTCGCCTATGAAAACAGTTCATCTGGTCTACAGGAAGCTTCCAGCCTTCTCTTCCTAACAGAGACTGGGGGATGTGGGCTGGGAAAATTGTTCTAGCAAAACCGGCTTATTGCTGGACATTATTTTCCCTGCTGATCATTTAGCAGACCTCATCATGCATCATAGACCATGCAACTGAAAAGACAGAGGTATGGAGCCTTTGTGTACCTCCAAAGGAAGCTGTAATAGAACATGCTCAAGGGTGAAGACACAGCACCCACAGCTAGGGCTAAGGGCTGACGTCCCTGCCTTCGAATAGAGGGTCTCTGGACAACTAGTATTTGCAAACACACGGTACCTTTTTGTCTGCAAGAGCTTCATTCCACTGCTGAGCTTTGATGAATGGGCCTGTTAATATAGAGGAGATTTAGGTTTTAGTTTTATGCAGAGGAACAGTTGAACTTGGCCATGGGTGATCAGTCACACAATCCCATGTCTGGATTTTAAAAAATGACAAGTCTTCCTGTAAGTTGACCGGGCTGCATTAACTCCCTTAACTTTTTGCAGGTTGTACGTCGTGTCCCAAGACAGACCAGATTTTTGCAGAGGCTGGTACGTATCACACTCTGTCTTTGTTTTACCTCATGGGAATTGCACTTGCTCTGTGTGTATACATGTGTGTACATCCCTGTGCCCAGGAGTAAACTGTATCAGTGAGTGATGGTGGGATGAGATCCTAGGGAAAAAAATCTTCATTTTGATCAATGCAACAGGTACAGGTTCATCTAATGCTTCCCAAACCATCTTCTCGACCACAAATTTGGAGAGACAACATCCAATATTATCATCCTCATCCATGCAACGAACACGAGCCTGATCAAATCTCGTTGAATTTCAAGAGAAAGGGAGAATTCATTTTGGAATTTGAAGATTTCTGTTCTCTGTTAATGCAGAGGCCAGAGTTTATTGAAGAAAGGAAGAAAACAGAGAAGCCAATATTCTCTTTTTGTTAGGGGAATCTATGTTTTAAGATGTATACCTTCAGTTATGAGATGTACAGAAAATCTGTGAGATCTGGCTATATTCCTGCACTGAGACTTGCATGGCTTAGATCAAAACTTTGGCTAAAGAGGCAGCCAGTGAAATTGCTGTTCATGGAGAGTAATTTTTCTAGCTTCTCTGAGGTACAGAGGCTTCTCAGCTGAGAACTGGAGGAACTCATTCACACACTGAGCAGCCGTCACATGTTAATATCTTCTGGTCCCTTTGATCTTTGACAAATTTGAGTCAGCAGCCTAGAGGAGAGCAACTCTAGGTCTTATTAGCAGTTTATTACTTCTAATCTGACATGCAGTCGATTTATTTTGATGAAAGCAACTGATAGAGGTAAAAACATGGAGTGAACTTCATTTATCTTCAGCTCTTTTCTGTCTTTCCAAACATTTGATGTAAACCAACCTAAAATCATTTATCTGGCAAGAAATGTTCAGCTCCCACTTCAGCCTAATAACCAGGACAGCTTCAAAAAGCCTCCAGCCAACCTTTCTTGTAGCAGTGTACTAATCTGCTGCCTTGGCGTTCCCTAGCTTTATTTATAATAGGGATAATAAATCACAGCAATAATAATATTAAAAAAATACTTTTTTTTTCCCTTTTTGCTGTCTCTCATTTTCTAAAGATCTTAATAAAAAGTGGAGAAAACAAACAGGCATTTGCGCAGCTGTAAGTCAGAGCATCAAGCTGATGGATTGTGCAAGAGCTCCAGGGAACATGCGAGAGTTGCAGGCTGGAACTCAGGCTGCCCGCCAAGCCCGACCTAGCAACCTGTTTGGGAATTGCCTCTGCTCCCAGTGTTTATATTTTCTACGTACAAGGAATGGCAGGGCCAGGAGGATGAATCAGCTCTTTCATCCTCAGTTGTATGTGATGCCCTTGTGCAGTGTTTGCTTTCTCTAGCCGCAACATCTACCCATCAGGAGGAGGGAGAAATGCTGAATGTCTTTTTTTTTTTTCCCATCTGTTTTTGCCATTCCTCAGTCTGTGAGGATATTAGAGCTGGAAGTTGTTTCAAGGTATATAGAGAGATGACAGCTCAGTTGAAACCAGCAAATGATAGAATCAGCAAAAAAAACCTCTAAGGGATGTGATTATTCATATAAAATATCATTAAGCTGTGGAACTCCTCACTACAGAGTGTTATGGATGCTAAAAGTTTACACGGATTCAAAAAGCAGCTGTGTAAAGTCATAGAAGAAAAATCCACGGAGATTTACTAAGCACAAAAATACCATGCTTGGTATAGGAATTCCTTCAGCCACAAATTAGTGAAAACTGAGAGACTATTCTTGGGTAGCATCAGTGCAGATTGGCCTGATTTTACACTCTTCTCCAAGCATGTACAATCGATCTCTGCCAGTGACAGGCTATGGGGTTAGAATTACTTTTGTTCTGACCCAATACAACCATTCTTACGTTCTTATCTTAACAAGAGCAACTCCACATCCTCTGTCATATTCTAAGGGCTTTCTGAGTTCAGGTGAATCTAACACTGCATTCACAGTGTTAGATCTGTCACTGCAGAACCAGAGTGTATCTCAGGTATTTGCTGTTGAGCTGTCAACCAGGTTTGAACCCACAGTTTGTGATGAAATGCAGAAAATGAGAGTGGATGCAGGACATCTGGAACCAAGGAATTTGCTGTATTTTCAGGTTCTCTCTTTTATTTCTGCAATTAAATCCTCTATAACACTTGCTAGGCCACAGGCAATTAGTGGTACGGAAGACTGAATGAAAGATCAGCTCATTATATGTGGAAACGTGCCTATAACACTTCAGATCAAAATTCCCCATTCTCTTCACTTTCGTGAGAATGGAACTGAAAATTCATGCCTATGTGTGAGGGAAAGTCCTAAGAACAGCATAATCTAGTCCCAGTCACCACTGATTGAGTAAAAGTCACTTGTGACCTAAGGGTGGACATCTACATTTAGTAGATACATTCCAGTGTAGATCCATCTCACTGAGCTGTCTGCAATTAGTGAAGGAAGTCACACTCTAAAAGTGCTAATTTTTGCCATTGTGCTCCATGGGAGCTGAGCCTGCGCTGAGCAGGGTCCACGCAGACACAGAGCACGTCACACGTTCTCCAGCTGTTAAAGATATCTGTCATGGTTAGATTCATTTGAGACACGCTTATGAGAGGCTTATCAAGCCTTGAAAGTATAGGCAGATGGGGCTTTATTTCCAAGTCTTGTTGGTAGTTTTGTATTTATTTCTAGTGGATCCTCATTCTTCCATTTCTCTGGAATTCACTAGCCCAGCAGCTTTGTTAGTTGGATGCTCACTTATTGCTGTTCTGATGCCATCAGCTACTGCAGAAACGTTTCTGTTTCATACTTATACAAACAATTGCTCCCTTTGTCAAGCCATTTGGCAAAATTGTTTTTATCGGGAAAAAAAGGCTGGCAGTGCAGCTGAAGAGCATGTTCTTGTCTTCACAAGTTTCATGTGGCTGTGGCTTTTTATCAGCCTCAGTAGGAATAGATTCTCAGTGTATTTGGTTTAGCAAAGTTAGTCAGTATTTGCAATGTCTTTTACTCTGTAGCTCCCTTCTGCTTTTGAAGGTTTAGTCTTGGACTGTTTAAAGCAACAAATGTATTCTTTTTTTAATGGGCCACTCATAGTTAAATATACTGAAATCTTCCAGGAGGAAAACTGTTCAGTTCCATGGAGACATTGCTGTCAAAACTCATGTTAGACTGGAGAAATGCTTCAACCCAGGACTTGTGCACAAAAACACATTCCCAAGAAGCAGAAATTGGCTTTCAGCTTCCATTGCTACATCATGTGTCATTCATTGCAGTCTCTGCTGCTTCTCTGCTGGAAGGAATCCAATGTGGGCTAAAAGGCTTAAAATATTTTGTTAGAGACATCACAGTGTCAGTGTTTCTTATTAAGCCTCTTCCATCCATTGGCTAAGAACTTCAGAATGGATTCTCAGCAGAGGAGGACTCAACCCACTCCATTGACAGCAGTTTTTTTGTTTACAAAACTTACAGATCTGATTGTGTGAATTTTAAGATGCTGCTCCATGCACAATGATCTCAGTCTTTCAAGAAGTCTTACATCTGCTCTTCTGCACAGTCAGTTTCTCTGACATCGGTTCTGGACCTTATGGGAAGATACTTTGGGCTTCTCTTCCAGGCCATAAGGGGCTAATCCTCACTGTCTCAAATGGTCAGAGTTGAAGGGTGCAACTTAGGATACAGATGGATTTTATCAATGTGTTTCACAACATAAATGCTAGCATAATCAGAGCTCTCGTCCTGTCCAGACCCTTCCTGAGCATTGGAGAATGGCTGTGGCTTTTGCCCATGTGAATGAGCAAAGGCACTGCCAAGTCTTTTCTTTACTATTTGCAGCTCACCTGATATTTTGAGGGCAATCCCCACCTTGCCTGCTGTGACTGTTTTTCATAGGGAGTCAAATACTCATTGTAGGAGGGTTCCTTGCTTGAGCGTATTAAATATTAAACCCAGTGAAACACTGAAGGGAGGAGTTATCTAGCTGTCTCTGTTAATGGGTAACCTTTTGATACCTACAGGAAACCAGGCCTCGGATGTCTGAATTCACTGTGAAATCCACAATCATTTCTCGCTATGCTTTCACCACGGTGTCCTGCACAATGGTCAACAGCGGATCTGAGGCAAGAGAAGGTGTATTTGAGATGCAGATCCCAGCTGCAGCTTTCATCTCCAACTTTACCATGTACGTAAGTTGTGCTGACAGCTAGGTGAACAATGCTTCTTCCATCCCATAGACAGGTCTCTGAGATTTCAAAAACTGGCTAATCTGCAGTAGGACTGCATCAATGTCTTTTTGCATTTAGAATAGTTTCAATTGGAAAAAAATGAAAACACACACATGATATACTCCATCCAAGACTGGTCATGGCCCCACAGCACAGAGCAAATCCTTGGAGGACAGGATACTAAGATTCAAGCTCTCAATGTCCACGTAGAAGAATATTCTTCTGTTTTCTGAGTGCCCTTTAAGAGCTTCTTTCTCCTCCTCTTTCTCAGATCTGGACCAGAAAACCTCTCCTAGCCTTTGGAAATCTTTCCAATTAAAGTTTCAGCAACACTGGCACACCATATTTATGTCTCCTAACTCTGACTCGTGGTGCCTCAGAAGCTCCTTATTTTTCCACGTTCTCCACACTGTTACGGAGGACAAGAGTCAAATCCAACTATCAGACAGGTTGACTTGTTGCTGGAGGTGCTAGGCATTCTCTGTGGATGGTAGGGCAAGCAGAGGGCAACCAACTCATACTTAAATGACTCACTAAGGAATAAATTAAGCTCTTGGTTTGAAAAACGTGTTTACTTTGGTCATGCCCAGATTCCACCCACCCACCCCGCCCCGTGGGTAAGTGTTGCTGCCATAACTTTGGACCTGACTGTAGCAGATAGAGGACAAGCTTTTTTAGGAAGACTTCCAGTTGTGTTGAGTAGAAGGAAAAACAGTCTTTTGCCATTGCCTAGCTAGGCTGTATGTTAGCCACTGTTTCCTTACTGTAATCCATGGCTGTGTAACTCATTCCCAAGGAGATGCATTTTTGCCAGTGAGGCAGCTATTTGAGAGAAGTAATTCTGAATATTGCCATGTGTATTGATTGACCAGACACAAAACAGTGCTGTTTGGGAGTCCTGGCAACTGCTTTGCTTTCTGGTTAACATCCTTATGCTTTGGAGATTACCTACTAAACTGTTATTTAAGAGAGGTAAACTCCTGGAGTAAAAATGTGCTCTGCCAGTATAACCAACCAGGGCACTTCCGTGGCAGCTTCTGGCTCAGTGACTCGAGTGTGCTCAGGGAGAGTTGCACCAGTGACTGTCCATATGGGCATAGTCCATGAACCCTTCTGCAGCGAGCTGCACAGCTGTCACTGTCTGCAGAGGCAGATTAGTCATGCTGACATCTCTGATCTCTCCAGGAGCATCGGCAACAAGACTTATTATGGGGAGGTCACAGGGAAAGAAAAGAAAAACAGCAGTGATGACAAAGCAAGGATCAAGAAACCTCCGAGACCCCTGAGTGGAAGGTAAGTGTTGTGCATTCAGCTGTGGTCTGGGAAGTGACATACTCTCCTCCCATGTTTATTTTGGCTGCTTTGGCATACCCATGCATGGATTTATATGAAGAGGAAGGAGCTAAACAGAACATTATCCTTTTTGCTTGGTGTCACTCCCATGCTCCAAGTTACATAAAATCGTGTCTGGCCGTTTCCAGCCCTGTTACGTAACATTTTCACTTCCAAGGAGCTCCAGGATGTCAAACTGATGTACTTGAGAGGGAAAGAAATCTTGTTACCTCCTGAATGACAGCCAGGCACACACAGATTCAATAAGTTACAGCTTCAAGACTACAAAGAGAGTCAATAGTAGAACCACAAGCACCTGTTTGCAATCATGTTTACTTTTCCTGTTCTCAGTGCTTGACTGAGTGTAGTCCTTTTAGCCATGCACTGGCAGAAAGTTATCCCTTTAATGATCTGAAATCCTATATGCTCACCTGAATGCACTTCTTCAGCAGCACTACAGGGTATTTTTCCCCTCTAGTTTGTCAAGTATGCAAATTCCCCCAAATAGATCTCAGAAATGCACCGTTGAATGGATTTTGCTGCTCTGGAAAATCCTGCAGTACTCACAGTTACCTGGGATAGTGGCACTATTCCAGCCTGAACACACAATCAGGAACACCAAAATAGACTATGGCTTCTCAGACCAGAAAAATGATGAACTATGGGGAAGGAGAAGTCTAACAGAGATCTGAACTCCTGAGTGATTTGTGGAAGGAGAATAAGGTATCTTTATTTTCTGTCTTTTGTAGAAAAACAACAGAAAAATGAAGGAAATGATCAGGTGTCAGGTTCAAAACAGCCAAAATGAGGTTTTCTTCACATGGTTCTTGTGACTGGAAATTGTGGATGCCAGACTGTGTGTGTGTGTGTGTGTGTGTGTGTGTGTGTGTGTTTTCAAAATATGACTAGACAAATTTATGGTAGAAAAAAATCTATCATGAGCCTTTAACAAAGGATGCTGTCTTAGGATCTGGACACAGACTGACAGAACCTGGAAGAATGGACAGGATAAATCACCGTATTCCTGTCCTGTTGTATCCTCTTCTGTAGGCGATCACTGTCTGTCATTGATAGGCCACTGGAATGACCCAGAGAGGTCATTTGAACTGTCCTAAAGGCTAACATTAAAAAAAAATTATCTTTTTATATGTTAGAGAACTCAAAATCTCAAATGCTTTGCAGTACTCAGTGAATTGTGGCATCACCAAAATTGTACATTAGTAAGTTCTAAGGTTAGCCCTATGTGGCATTAAAAGTTTCCATTCTTGTTACGTGGCGTTTTTTTAATTTTCCTTTCACAAATAGTAGTGCCTGGTATCATATCAGTGCCTGGTAGCTGATCACCAGAGTACGCTGTGTGGGAGGCAAAGCATCTTAAGTTATCTCTGTTTAACAGAAGGGCAGCTGAAGCCAATAGAGGCTAAAGGTGGGAATTCATCTCACCTCACGTTAGCCAACATGAAGTGGACTGTCAGTTGTATCTGATGGCACTCCGCAGTCAGCTGGAAGAGCCCTTTTAGAGAGGTGTGCAGTAGTGGACTTGTCTTTGGGGTCCTATTTTTCCCCACTGAGTATGTAGCTATAGAAAAGCTACTATTAGGGAAGAGGTACTGCAATGAGTCAGCAGTGGCAAAGGAAAGAATTAAATATGGGTGTTGTGATTTAGCCCCAGCAGGCAGCTAAGTGCCACACAGCTGCTCACTCACTCTCCCCAGGTGGCAAGGGGGAGAGAATCAGAAAGGTAAAAGTGCGAGAACTCATGGGTTGAGATAAAGACAGTTTACTAGGGAAAACAAAAGCAGCGTGCGCAAGCAAAGCAAAACAAGGGATTCATTCCCTACTTCCCATGGGCAGGCAGGTGTTCAGCCACTGCCAGGAAAGCAGGGCTCGTCACGCGTTACGATTTCTTGGGAGGACAAACACCATCTCTCCCAACGTCCTCCCCTTCCTCCTCCTTTCCCCCAGCTTTTATTGCTGAGCATGACACAATGTGGGGTGTGACATCCCTTTGGCCAGTCTGGGTCACCTGTCCTGGCTGTGTCCCCTCCCAGCTCCTTGTGTACCCCCAGCCTCCTCACTGACAGGGCAGCATGAGAAGTAGAAAAGTCCTTGGCTCTCTGTGAGCACTGCTCTGCAACAACTAAAACCATCAATGTGTTATCACCACTATTTTCATCAAAAATCCAAAACACAGCATTGTACAAACAGCTATGAAGAAAATTAACTCTATCCCAGCCAAAACCATGACAATGGGTTTGCAGATCCTCTCTGTAAGATACCAAGAGACAGCCTTTCCTCTGGTCCTGCTCTATTATACACATTTGTCATATTCCTCTTTTCTTCCAGGGAGAATGGCTATGAGACATTCAAAGCTTCTGTGTTCATTCCTCGCAAGATGCAAGCCAACTTCCTACTGCATTATGAAGAGCTCTTGCAAAGGCGACTGGGAAAATATGAGTATACGGTTAGCATCCGGCCCCAGCAGCTGGTGGGCAGGTTACGAGTGGAGGTGAACATCCTGGAGAACTCAGGCATAGTTTCACTGGAAGTACCTCCCCTTCGAAACAGCAAGCATAAAGGCAATGGGAAAGCTGAAGGTAAGGAGAAATTGTATGATCCACGATTTTGTCACTTTGTGGGTCCCTAATCACTTCTTAGGAACTGCACTGGCAGTGTTGGGAGTTCTCCAAGGCAGCCTTGGATAATTGCATAGAGCAGTGTTTCATTCAATTACTTTCTGCTCCGAATGAGCCATTAAACAAAATTCAACATTAGATTAAAGCCACATTGTCCAGGATCAAGACTATATTAGAAACTAAAGGACACATCTCATGAAGATAGCAAGAAAAATAAATGCTAGCAGCTCATTGGGTGTGAGTTATTCTGGCAAATTCCAGCTATGACTGTATTTTTTAGAAGGATACATTTTTTACTTTGCCTTCTTAACTCTTGCTGTAGTCACTGCATGACAGGTACATGCTACCCAGGGGTGGCTGCATTTCAGTGACAAGCAAGTCTCTAAACACTGCAGGCTATCAGCAGTTCCTATTTAGAGATCTTTTTCATTCACTGGCAGGGCAATCTCCAGGTTCAATAAAGTTGGTGTAGTGGCTATGACATGAAAGAGTTTTCAGGATTATGAACTCTGTGAGGTTTGATGGTGGGAATTCAGTCTTATTGCAAAGGCTGATGGCATTTATCCTATTTTCTATAGATGACTGTGTCTATGCATAAGCACATGAGAACTGTTTAAGATTATTGAGTATAGGGCTGATCTCATTCAATTCAATAGGATTGTTTTCTATTGTCTTTACAAGCTTTGAACTGGGCCTTCAGGCCTTGTGCTCAGCATTTGAGCAGCCTCTTCCCTGGCTCAGTGTCTCCTGGGAACTGTTTATTTTAAATGAATTGTTTTTTCCATCCATCCATGCCAAGGCAGATAGGAAATCCTGCTTTTTAGAACATAGGAAATTCCAAGAGGAAAAACCATGTTTTGCCAAAGCACTAAGTGTGGTCCAAGTGTCTACTCTTACCCCAACCATCCTTGCTTGCTGTTTGGACAGCAAGTGTAAATTAACAATTTTCTAGTGTAAACTAACAGTGAGAAGCAGAGGATACTGTGATTGCTACATGTTGACAAAAAAGCAATAGTAAGATTAAGAGGGTGAGTCTAACCTGAAAGCAGGATGTAAAGGCTTGTGAGACTTGTTCCTCAGTTACTCTAGCTGACATACTACCAGTGAAGTCAGTGAAGCTGTTCATGTCTGCCAGGTGAAGACCCTAAAGCATGTGATCATGGAGTTAAACTGCTTGCTCAGTCTGGTCCTATTGATTTCATCTAAATCACATTGAAATCAAGGCCCCCGGTGACTTGGACTAACTTCAGGTCAAGCCACATACAGCTAGTTAGTCCCTCTTCTGTACATTCTTGCATTGTGCTCTGTCCCTCATCAGGAGGGACAGGAAGTCTTTTTCACCTATCAGGGAGTATCATAGTGCATTGTGGCATATGGTTTCCTGCAAAACATCTGGCATTGATCAATGCTGGAGACAGACTAAGCAGAGCAGACATACTGTTAGTCTAGTACAGTGTGGAAATTCCTATATGTAAATGATATACAGGGAAAACTCTTGTAACTTGCTGTCCAAATGGCAATCTGTGAGCACTGATCACTCTTGGCACTGTTTCAGATTCAAAAAAGCTCGTATAAAAATGGGCCCAAGCTCTATGATTCTATAATCCTCCCTAGCCAGTAAAATGTATGTAAACTAGATGTGACGTTGCAGAAGGGGTAAAGCAACTGAAACTCAGATCCCCTTGCTTTATCCTTATTCAGAACTGCTGCTACAAATTCTGTAATCAGCCTATACAGTTGGTGAAATCTGGTTGCTGGAGTGAAATCACTGCTATGGAAGTCATTGAAGTGCCAGACATGCTTTTGGGGTCCACCATGGGCAGGCAGGAGTGGATTTTGTCTCTTCCAGACCGAGGCTTCACTGGTACTCGGGTGAGTGCCACTCAGATGAGTGTGTAATGTTAATGAAATCAGTAGGTTTGCTGAGTTCCTTTCTGATCTGAGGCAAAATGAGGAGATCAGGACATTAACAGTAGCTAGACAAAAAACTGGAAGAAAAAAAAAAAAGACTTGGCGGAGGGTCTCAGAAGGGTCTTATATAGGTCTCAGAGAAGGACAACTTGTTTCAGATAGGAGGGATTTATTGTGTGTGACCTTTTCTGACCAACAAGATCAATCACAGTTGGAGCAAACAATGGGAACTTCCTGCCTTCCTGAACACAAATGGAAACCACAAGAATACTCCTAGGGAGGGCAAGTTCAAGGCAAGGGGTTTTTCACTTGGAAATCCACTGTACTCCATTCTGCTTTCATCTCTTTAGTTTGATCCAGAAAGCAAAAAATCTGAGCCATTAGTCTCTGCAAAGCCTTCTTCCTCATAGGACATTCAAAGACCCAGGACCAGGAGATCCTCACATACAGTGAACTGCCATGGAAGGCTACGTGCTTTTAAGTGAATTTAAGTGACCGGTGAATTGCAAGTCTTACAACTAAAGAGTGGTTGCTTGGCAGACAGCCTGCAAACTGGGAGCAAACCAACAAAAAGACGGTGCCTGATGTCTTTTCAGACTCCTGTGTCTTAAAACTCTTCAGAATCAGTTTACTGGAGAGCATGATAGCAGTCTAGTAAGTAAGTGGCCAGCAAAGGATACCAGAACAGATCCTGCCGTACTGTGTTACCTGTGGTGCCCCAAATGAGAGGCTATGACCTAAAAAAATGACCAAATAAGGGCCGGAGGACTACACATTGGAAGATGGTCCTGCGTGACTGCTTTGAGTTTGAATATATCATGAAAACTGTCTTCCTCAATTTCCTGTGGTTACAAAGATGGCTACAATACCTCACTGTCAATGACAAAATGGGAGATTTTGATAAGCCTTAATAAATCACCTTGAGAGTATTGTGTGAAAACCTCATTGTGACATCAAGCGATCAGTTGAATGGCATTCTGAGTAATATGTCCAAACTGCCATCAACCTCAAGTCAGTGTTGAGGATGCGATTTACCTTCCTAAATCATTGAGATACTTTCCACTCTGACTGACCTGCATAAGAAATGACATTCTTTTTCTGAGTACAGGTCCTGAAGAACCTGTGTAGGATAGGAAAATTAAGCTGCAAATCAAATCTGTTTGGCTCTGCAGCCATCACCAGCTCCAGATGATGAGCACCAGAAGTGACTGATGATCATAACTGAAATGCCAACCTGCTATGCCAATAAATGCTATTAGTAAAACTAATGAAAAAAATAGTATTTTAGATGACCAAAAGTGGAGGAATGGCTGATACGTATTTCATGGACCAAGCTTCCTACATTTATAGTGCTTTCTACATCCTATCAGTAGAGCCAATGCACCAGGCAGGAAGCATAGTGGAAAAACAAGTTCTCTGTTTAATGTTCATTCATGATTTAAACTTTTGACTGTAGCCAAACTGCTAGTATTCATACACTATGTGATGAATAGAAGAGAAAAAACTTGAAGACTTATAGACAGAAGATGCCCTTTGATGTGAAAGAGTGAAGGACGCTTTTTTTGCCATTTATAAAGCAGCACAGAAATCATAGCAGTAGGAATAGAAGCAGTAAAGAGTTCAGTTCAGCCTGTTTTTGGTTGTAAGGGCCCAAGATACAAGGATTGGACTTGGTTCCACAATTTACGCAAAGTCAAGCTGTGCTTTGCTCTTGGAGGGTCCTGTGTACATCCTCTCTGAGGATGGAGCGGAGACAAGGTGATAACAGGTCTTTCCAGGCTATTTCCATTGTCAGTGTCTCCTTCACACACAGCTCCATTTGGGAGTTGTATTTTTCCCAAAGGAAGATAATAGACATGTGAGTTTTGGAAAGTAATTTTTTGGCATGTGCAGGTGTCCGCTTCTGTCACATACAAGTCCCAAAACAGGAGGTGTTGAGGCCAGTGATCCTGGCCTTCTCTGGTGACCTCAGAGTGGAGCTGTTTTCTGAATGACGTTCTACCCAGCCTTGGGGGTGACTGTTCTCATCCTTTTCCTCCAGGGCAGTGGTGTGAAAATTAGCCATGGACTTGGGCAGGGAGACAACCAGGCTGCTTGAAAATGACTCTATTTCTCTTCAAAGTCATAGGTTTCAGAAAGGTTTTCATTTCTTATCACAATTGTCCAGAAGCTACCACTTGTTAGCAGAGGATGAACTTTGCATTTGAGCTCTATTCCTGACTCTGCCAGTCTCCAAAATAATTTGGGTTTAACTTTTCATCATGTGGGGACTATATTTTCACATGAAAAATACTTTTGCCTGCTCTGTTTACTTTAGCTGAATTTGTGTCTAAAGACCCTGTTAATTACCTCGGTGTGAGCACAGGTCACCTCAGGTCTTTGGAGCTCATCCATGCTTTGTACGCTGCAATACTTCATGGATTTTCCTCTCTCAGTCACTTGTTTGAAAAGAACTGGACCAGTAAACAGGGGAGAGTAACCGTGACCCAGGTGTCAAGGGCTGCCCAAAAGAGAAACCTTGAGGAAGACATGGTAACTGTATTCAAACATCTAAAAGGCTGCTCCAAGGTGGAAAGGAATACTATGCTTTGTGTCAATAACAGAAAGGACAAAAAGTCAGAGGTTTGTAATACAGAAAGAAAAATGTCTTTCTAACAGTGAAAAAGTGAAGTTCTGGAAAGGACTGGCAAGGGCAGGTATTGTGTTTCCATTACTGGAGGTCTGTAGTGTTTCCAGACCATGTCATAAAACCAGGTAGGCAGGGTTTCAGCCTGGGAACATGGGATGGATTAGATAACCTGCCTTCCAGAGCCGATTTCTATTATTCCAGGGAAAAAAAAAAAAAAAAAATTGGACCTTTTTTATCAGTCCATATGTTTTTTTAATTTTTGGGGGGGTAGGGGTTTTGTTTGTTCACTTGTTTTTTTATCTCCATCCTGGAGATGGAAAAAGAATGACTATGAGAAGATGGGAGCGGGTTTCACAGCTATTTCCGTCACTGATAATGGCTATGTGAGGCAACCTTGGCAAGCTCCTCTCTAGGGGTTCCTAAAGACCTGAGTGAGTTACAGGGAAAGACACCTCTCACCTTCGTGCAGTGTTTTGAGGAGTGTTTGAGGAAAGCAACATGATCCATATGATCCCATCTAGATTCCACAGTGCTTTACAAAACTGGATGCATATCATTATGCTCATTTAACAGGTGGGGAGACGTGGAACGTAGTGGCTACCTTACTCAGCTAATTTCAGACTATCAGAGTCTACAGAAATGCTAGGACTGTAACTCTTTGTTGTGATGCACAGCATATTGTGCTCAACCCATCAACGTACTTATGGCAGAGAAACTTATAAGTCCAAAGGCTACAGCCACAGATAGGTGTGTAGTAAGTAAAAAGAGAGAGCTTCTGTTTCCAGTGTAAGGCTGCCTTTCACTAACCCTAATGTGGCCAAGCAGCCTAACTGATGACGATGCTTGCTTTACAGGAGTTGAGGAGAAGTAATGTGAAACCCTCAAGTAAATCAGAAAATATAAATGAACTGATAAGCATGAATTCTGTGCATTTCCTACACACTGTCAGTTAAATGGGACCTTGGAAGTGATAGAAGACAGACTGAAAATCCAGGAAGGCCAATACAAGCAAATCTGATGCATTTTGTATTGGAAGCATATTACATCTGTTGATTCATCAGATCAGAGAGCAGCTATAAAAGTAAAACCAAATCAACATGGAGATAAAATCTTATAGAGCTACTGATTTATGACTTTTCTTTGCCTGGGGAAATCTGAACTGTACTCAGACTTCAGAGTAAATGTCAAAGCTCTGGGTAATCATTTTATAAGCCCCTTTTAAAATTTTACTCTGGTGTCCGTAAGCGATTTCAATGCATTGGTTGGGACCTTTCTCTCTGTCAGGATAGATGGGTTAGAATTGGCTTAGTCAGAGAAGCCGTGATGCAGAGTCAATTGTTGAAGTTACTGAAGTTGAGTAATATCTGCTATTCAGCTTCCTTTTGTCAAAAATTTTGCTGATGAGTTTGTTTCACATTCCAGGTCCTCCAACTACAATTTCTTTGCATAGAAATTGGTCCTAAGAGGAAACCTCCCTGCCTCAATAGTATGCTCTTGTCTATTCAAATGTACTTACAAGACATCTGTAAAAGTAAAGCCAAATCAACATGAAAGTGAAGTCCTAGAGTGCTATTGATTCATGAGTTTTACTTTCATTCCTTTGCCTAGATAAGTCTAGATTGTACATAACACTTTAGAGTAAATGTCACAGCTTTGGCTAATCGTTTTATAAACCCCCAAGAAGCTTATTCATGGCATTTCTATGGACTTTGGCATGTGGGAAGTCAGGAGAGTTAAGTAACCACTCCATGCCTCCATTTTCCTACTTGTAAAATGGCCATAATCATATGTATCTGATTTTGTAAATCACTGTGGGATGTAGACGTGAGGTGGATGCTGTTCAGTGTTGCATACAGCTGTCATGTTGCATTCCTCTTATGCTGCTCAAAGCACTTTACAAAGGTGAAGTGCCACTCCTCGTTATACAGACAGTGTTCTAGGAACCCCTGGAGAGGAGTTTTCCAAGACTGCCTGCACCTTCTCATTGTGATCAGTATCGTTAATGGAGCCTAGGACATAATTAAGATTATCCAATAAAATTTGCCTACATCTGGCAAGATGTATCATACTCTAATCTCCCCAACACTCTTGACCTGATCTCCACCAAGCATAATGGGAGCTTAGAAAATCAGCTCAGATGTAGCTACTTCCACTATGAACACCTAAAACAGAACTGCAGAACTGAATCTCACCAGAGTTTTCTTTTCCCTGCCATACCACAGACTTTTGGGGCCATCCTTGGCAAAGAACTGAGACCGCCCCCCCCCGCCCCCATTATAATTAAGCTTTTCATTCCCACCAATTTTAATCAGCGCATGAGCAGAAATAATAGTACTTGCATGCCTCAGAGGAGTCACGAGGAGGCACTGTAACAGTTGAAGCACCTAAGAAGAACTTCAGCTGAGAATCTATCTCAGTGTTTTCAATAGCCAATTAGGATAAGGGGGAAAGCACATAGTCCTTAACTCTGGGGCAGTTCAAGGCCAGCTCTGAACTTTGACCAGTCTGATGTAAGGATCCATATGGGATTCAGAGAGAATAAACAGTCGGCACACCAAAAGACAGTAAGGCTTTGGCCACACAAAGAGACAGCAAGGAATCGTCATATCACTTACCTTCAGAAAATGAACACAGCTAACAAGACAAGCAGAGGTTCCTTCTGGGAGATTCAGACCTGAATTATTGTCCTTGTCTGAGATGCCCTCTGAAAGACATGTCTATCTTCATTGACTCAGGAAGGGCTGTAGAAGATTAGGGTGAGTTACATCTCCAGGATGCAGTTTGCATGACTGCACTAGCAAGTGTTAGATTTTGGCTTGGTATGTCAGACTGACATTGCAGTGACTATACTGATAGCTCTTTGCTGAACATAAAGGGTGCTAAGGTGACTTGTTCAGATGTAGGCATTACACAGACGCTAGTAATCAACCAGATCAATCCCACCTCACACATCTATATTATATCTGAACAGGTCACCTCAAGATCTCTTTATAATCAATAGAGAGAGAAGTCTGCAGTATGATTCATCTCATCGTTCAGGAAATGTTTAAACAGGTCAAATGAATCATATCTGCATTGACTAGCAGGAGCTCAGGTATAGGATCTGCATTGTAGATGTCTTGAGTTGGCTGGAATTAATATCACCTAGATGTCTGAAGTTGGATGTGTATTATTCACAGAAAGTGATTAGCAGTGACACAGAGAATATCCGGCCTTTAAGTTCAGTGACCTCCAAACAGCAGTGAGCATAGGAATGTTGCATAAACATTTCTATCCCTGATAACATTGCAATGTTGGATTCAGTTTAGAATTAGAAGGTGTCACGGTTTTGGCTGGGACAGAGTTCATTTTCTTTGTAGAGGCTCACGCAATGCTGTGTTTTGGATTTTTGATGAAAATAGTGGTGATGTTTTTGGTTGTTGCAGAGCAGTGTTAACATACAGCCAAGGTCTTTTTTTGCTTCTCATGCTGCCCTGTCAGCGAGGAGGCTGGGGGTGCACAAGGAGCTGGGAGGGGACACAGCCAGGACAGGTGACCGAGAATGACCAAAGGGATGTCCCATACCATATGATGTCATGCTCAGCAATAAAAACTGGGGTAGAAAAGGAGCGGGGGGGGACGTTCAGAGTGATGGCGTTTGTCTTCCCAAGAAACCATTATGCATGACGAGCCCTGCTTTCCTGGCAGTGGCTGAACACCTGCCTGCCCATGGGAAGTAGCGAATGAATTCCTTGTTTTGCTTTGCTTGCATGTGCGGCTTTTGCTTTCCCTAGTAAACTGTCTTTATCTCAACCCATGAGTTCTCACACCTTTAACTTTCTGATTCTCTCCCCCTTCCCATCAGGGGAGAGTGAGTGAGCAGCTGTGTGGCACTTAGCTGCCTGCTGGGGGCTAAACCACAACAGAGGGCAGGGGTTATTATGTTCTTATTTTATCATTGGTGAGCTGAATCTTCAATCTCAATATGTAACTGTGCTAGCTGACCTAACTCTGTGGTAATACACTGTGTGCTGTGCTTAGACATCTGTGAGAAAATAGGAAAAACTTGTAATATTATGGTTTTATCTCAACAGGTGATGTCTCTCCTCCTCCTTCCACTGTAATTGGACATACCAAAACCTTAGCTAAAGTTACGTTCAGTCCCAATGTTGTTGAACAAACCAGGATTGCCCGAAATGGCATTTTGGGAGACTTCATAGTTAGATATGATGTCAACCGGGAGCTGAGTGTCGGGGATGTTCAGGTACTTTATGTGACTGATCTTTTCTGTGTTATTAACTATGCCTGAAATGGTTTGATTGTTTTGCATGCTCCATATGTCCTAGTGGATGTTTTGCAAGTGAAGGCTACTTCTCCATCGTGTAAGAACTATCCAAATAAAACCAATGAGTATGCAGCCACAAAATGGACTTTAAAAACAATCAAACAAAAAAAACCTAGACACATACTTCATTGGCTTTCTTTTTGTATTTGCTTTTCAATTTCTCAGTATATGGGCTTCATGTAGCTGGATGCAGGGCCAGGTCCCCAAATGCATGTAGTGGTTCTGATCCTTGGGTACATATGTTGTATCCTTATTGCATTTGGAAGGAAACCTCAATGTCCACCATGGAAGGAGATGCAGAGAGTTCCAGTAGGCCCACCAGTGTGGATAAACAGGGCACCATGATTAAGAGGGATGCCAAGAAGAGCTTATCCTCCAATGTAGACATAGACATTGAAAGCAGGATGAGGTGTGCCCAACCAAACATCCCATAATGATGTGTGGAACATTGCATTATGATCTGCCCTCCATTCCTAAATTCATTTCTCTTCTACAGATTCTTAATGGGTACTTCGTACACTACTTCGCCCCCACAGATCTTCCTCCATTACCGAAGAATGTTATCTTTGTCCTTGACAGCAGCGCATCCATGGTGGGAACAAAACTGAGACAGGTGAGGTCCTTGCATGTGTTACAGACTAGTTTGCTTTAAGGTTGTAAAGAGCTTGTTTCAGGCTTCATCTCACCAGATGGGTTCTTCTCCAAAATATTTGCTATGTCTGAGGTGAGACGAGGCTCTGAAGACACCTCAAGGCAAGATGATTTACCCGCAATGAGAAATTACCATGTTAATGGGACTGGGATGGGAACAAGAAGTGCAGAGGACTTCATCACTCTGCGTAAAAGGTCAGTGCTGTCAAAACTGAACAGATGGGATTGTGCTGGACAACTCTGTTCTGGTCAGTTTGAAGAGAGGCAGAACAGGGAGAATTCCCAGCAAAGTGCATTCAGCAGCCCATTGTCTCCAGCTTAGCAGAGAAAAGATACTTCTGTCTTTACATTACAAAACCATTGGCAAAACCCTTAGTAATGTATAACTCAATGGGTTCTTTTGAAAGAAAGATCAGTTTGCACTGTTTGAGAATCTGATTCTCTCACCAGGAATCTTAGACATATTTCCAGGGCACAGACCTTGTCATGAGCCAACATATCAAGCTGAACGCCATATCACCAATGCTTAAAACTGGCCTTTGACATGGAGGGTTCAGGCTGGTGTCTGAACAATTTTGTTTCTCCAGTTGTCTAAGCTGAATAGATGAAAACCAGCTCCGGTCCAGGATCCAACTAGTTGCCTTGGAAGGGCACCGTGCCAGGGGGAATATATTCTTTCTGTCAGTGCAATATTATCAGTGCAAACTACTAAGTGGCATAAATGAATATTTCAGTTCAGTTCTGACAGATATATCCCAGTTCTGCACTCACACTGGAGAGGTAAGCCCAGTTTCCATCTCACATATCTGTGCAAAAGAGGAGAAAAGCCCTGGTAGGGTTAGCAGTTTCCTTCCACTTGAAGACTTGCTCCATAGTCATGAGATATGGAGATGTTAGCTGGCTTCTGCCTGTTGAATGGCCCACATCTTTACCTTCTACTTTCTTGTCACAGCCAAATTAATAACAGTGGAAAATGTCACTTTCCACATAGGTTAAGATGGTCTCAAGTTACTCCAGGAGGGGTTTAGATTGCATATTAGGAAGAGTTTCTTCACTGAGAGAGAAGTCAAGCAGGCTGCCTGGGGAAAGGGTGGAGTCCTCATTCCTGGAGATAATCAAGAGATGTGTGGACGTGGCACTAAGTGGCACGGTTTAGTGGTGGTGGGACTTGGTAGGTCAGGTTGACAGTTGGACTTTATGATCTTCAAGGTCTTTTCCAACCTAAATGATTTTATGATTCTAAAACACAAGTATGGGGCAGTTTCAGCTTGGATGGATGGTGTTATATTATAATCCTACTGGAATGACTGAAGGACAATGGCTCAGAGTTGTGTCTTGGCCAGTTAAGGAGCTCTAATTAGTCCACTCAGGCTCCTCAGTCGCCTGCTTAGAATATAGAGTGATATTTCTGGAAATTGTGGTTATTTGTAAGCTTTTTTTTTTTTTTTCCTTGGCCACCAACACTAGCCTAAATGTCCTTCACAAACACAAACTGTGGTCATTCCCTGACAGTTTTCTGTCTTTGATCAGGGACATTGTGGGTGAGCCTTTCTGTCTCTGCTGAAATCTTTACCACCTGTTTTCAATGGTGATGATAAATCTTCATTTAGAAGCAGTGGCCCATATTAAATCCAATTATCTCCACTGTGAGCTAAAATGTAGTATGGCTTTTATGGCTCCTGATTACCTTCCCCAGTGACTGGAGTAGCAAACAGAGAGCTGTTAACAAACGCACCTATTACTGTGCTGATGCAGGCCTTGAATGAAGATGCCTTGGAATCATTACAAATTCCTGTGGACAGAGCTTGGCTCTTGGCTTTCTGTTATCCTTCTGCTGAAAAATGTTTGCCTTGCCTTGCAGAATAAACACATACTGCCCAAATGCACCCAGCCGTGCATGCTGAAAGCAGACAGTCAGCAGTACAGCACTGAACCAGGGAGATTAGGACTCTGAAGGACTTGGTGCTGTTGTGAGCTGCACGAGTAGTGCCTTGGGTCAGCAGATTAACCTTGTACTATGAAAGCTTTTATTCTCCTCCTGAGCATATTAGTGTTTCTTTTTCATATACCTACTAGAAGCAACATGGCCAGGGATTAACACTTGAAGGCCTACTTCATAGCCTAGCCAGCTCCTACAGCTAAAAATACATAAATCTCAGGCTAATTAGGTAGAAATAGATGCCTCTTGAGCCTGAAGCAAGAGAAGTGTCTAGCTAGAACTTTTGTGAAGGGTGTACTCAATTTTTTGCCTGTTATCTCAGACACACTCTTTTTATGGAGAACCACTGGTAGTGTTATGGAAGAGTGCTATGCACAGTAGAGCAGTTTTCTTCCTCTGATTTCAACTGCTCAAAACCTAGAACTTCACTGAATTATGGCCTAAATCATAAACAAACAAACAAAACAAAACAAAAGAAAGAAAGAAAAAGAAATACAAAAAGAAAACAACCCAAACTGCAGATTAGTTAAGGAAAGCCCAAGATCGAGGACTGGCTGAATAATATGCCTCTTTTGGTACACCAAGAAGTTATGATCAGTTACAGCCATGACTTTTATTTGCTCAGTGGCCTTTTTACCCAATTGTTGTTGGTATTAAGATGTTTGTTAAATTACAGACATGTCCCCTGGTGGGAGGATACATGTGAGCAGGGGAAATGCCTCCTTTTCTTCTTTTCTCTCAGACTCTTGCAGCTGTGGTAATCTATGGTAGTGTGTAAAGAGCTGGGAATTCCCATGGGACGGCCTTCCCTCATTTCTGTCTACTGAGTCACATGCAAGATCAGCTAAAAATACACCCAGCACTTGTAAAGAGTGCTCTTTCAGGTCAGCTGACGTAACTATGGCAAAGGACAGTTTCTAGGGTTGTAAAAGCAAGGATGAGAGACATTAGCTGTGCACCCTTTTCCATAGTAACTCAAGGAGATTTTGTACTCTTCACCCATCTGCTTTCATGGAGTTAATGGCAATGTGACTCAAATGAGGTCAGTATTTCGTGCATCCTGCAGTTCCATGATCTGAGTCATTTCCTCTTTTCCTCTCCCAAGGTTTTCCATTTCCTACATGAATTTTCATCTGTTTGTGCCATTCTTTTATTTCTAAGATATCCTTGTCTTTGAAGCAACAAGATATCCAGACCCAGTTGCAAACACATAAAGCGGGACTGGTTGATCAGCTTAAATCAAATCATTGAGACCTTTGAGACATTCCCCTCATATCACTGAAGTGTATTAGCTTGGTGAAGACCAGCTAACATGCACATTTCTCCTGCAGTTTTCACAGCCTCTGAACTCTGGTAAAGTCTAGCAAATTCAGCTGTGTTACAGCAGTCCACCTCCATTGAGTTGGGCCTTTGTGACACTCACCTTCTAGCACTGGTAGGGAGATTAAGTTCAGGAAGAGAAAACTCTTGAGAATGATGATGAAAAAATTGTTCCTGTGTTCAAGACTGCATGTCATTATTGCTGTCCTGCTGGAAAGGAACATACTGTTTCTGTCCTCAAGAGCTTTGTTGCTTCATTTGCAAAGAGAAAATAAGCTCTGTGTGGAATAGTTGCTTTTAATAGGAGCCCGAAGAGCATGGGGAACAGGTTATATCTGCAAGGTTTACTGGGAAGTAAAATTGTTTGCCCTTTGAGCAGTCTGACCTGCTGATTTTTATGGGCACCTTTTGCTTGAGAGGTGGGGGGACATTGCAGTTTTACACTGGTATAATTAGAAGAAAGATGGACTGGTTAGAGGTTCACCACCTTGTGACTACCATGATTATCCCCAGCTTGACAAGGCATGGTGAAAAAGGACCTTTATCAGCCTGCAATTACAGTGTTACAGATCAGGCATTTTCCAAGCTATGAATATGTACCCGAGAGGATGGATTTGCAGATGTTGTAAATGTTTTGCAGACTTGATAAAATGTTGTTGTTTCAACCACAGATTCATTTCACCTTACCTTTCCCACAAGCAACAAATGCCCACACACTCAGTTAAACAGTTGGCTACACCTCAGCTACACCTGGCAGCTTGTCAATGGTAGTGTGCCAGGCTGTAATTTTCTTTGAGGTTAATTGTACTAGGAGGAACTCAGCTGAAGCTGGGACGTGCTGTGTGTTTGCAAATGCTTCAGTTTATTTGCCTGCATCTATCCAAGGGACACTGTTGGTACCCCTGATTCATGACCCATGCTGTCTGAGCCTCTTTGGAGGCCTGGATGCCTGGTATATACATATCCCTAAACCTCTCTGCCTCAACACACAGACTCCCTTTGAGTAGTTTCAGGGTGGTGTGAGAGTGGACAAGCACCTGGACACTTGATGTTCTCACGCCAAACTCTACTTATTTCTGTTGGTTGCTGCAGAGCTGGCTGTGGGCCTGTTGACTACTAGTCCAAATAATGGCTGCTGTCCAGGAGAACTACCTTAAACCACCAGGCACCTTTGGAAAAAAACCCTAATCCTAATTACAGCCTTAAGTGGTTTTAAAGCTCCTGTGAAGAGGACAGATTTGTCAGCTTTTCCATTTCCAATGGAAAGCAACCATCTAGGTTAATGCAGAGGAACTGTATGCACTGTCTCCAGTACCAACTAAATTGATGCAGCTGCCTCTTACTCAGGAATACACAACAGCAGTGTCACCTCAGTCCTCTCTTTAGGTGTGACTATGGAATATAGCAACCACTACACTAAATAGGATGTCAGATCCATATAATCCTTGACTGGCCAGCTTCCAAAAAAGATGCAAGTACTTGTCATGCAGCAGAATAATCTGCTTTTCCAAAACTCTAGAACTTGTGAATAATGACAGAGTCACACACAGAAACAAGCAAGCTTCAGAGCAAGATGCCCTCAGATGTTTAGGACTGGGAGCATCTTTTTCTGATGTTAGGACTAATAACTGGCATGCTCCAGCTGATTTGCTCCACACTGAGGCAGTAGAAGTAGAGACAGCATTCCCCAAGAAGACCCAAGCCCACCTGTAAACAGCAAGTCCTCGAATTGGGTTCAGAGCAAATAGGAAGCAAAGGCAAGTGCAGAGTTTGACATGGAAATACTGCTGAGGCTTGATCTGAAACCCCATGAGGACAGTGAGAGTTCTCCCAAAGTTTTCCAAGGGGCCTTTACTGAATTCATCAAAGGATGGGCCAAAACCAGATGCCTCTGAAGTGGCTGCCACAGCCCAATGGTCATGAGGCAAGTCCATATTAACAAGGAAGGGGCAAAATCAAGCTGGGAAGTTAGTCTACGGGTCAGGGTCAATGGGGTCCATGACCAGGCACAAGCATAGCTGTGACAGAGCTAGAGACAAATACCTGAGGTTCAGACTGGAACTGAAGGCCCAGGCTGGAGCTTAAATGGAGTCACCTGGCCCATGGGTTGGAGTCTGGGTGGAGGCCACCAGTGAGGCTGGTCTGGGCCATTAAATCATGTTAGTATGCTCAAGTCCTTGCCATACACATGAGTCTGTGAAACTGTAGATCTGTTTTTTACAGTCCTTACCAAGCTAGAACTGTGCTTTCTGGTTGCTGGAGCAAGACCTGGGAGCCAGATCTAGCTTCTGTTCATGCTTTCATCATGAATCTGCTATTTGAACTTAGGTGGGTTATTTTCTTTGTCTGTGCTTGTCTCCTTGCAGAGTCTTGTATAGGCTGGGCTTATGGCTGTACAAGATCCCCCAAGTCTAAAAGACATCTGATCTTTGCCAAGAGCTTTGCTATTAGTCTAACGCTGCTTGCAACAACACTGCTATTTCCAAGTAAATACCCCTTCACCCTGTTAGAGGGTGCATACTACAGGAATTGCCCAACTGGGACAGTCCATCTCTAACTGTATAGAGCAGTGAAGGCTCTGAAGTGACTGCCTGGGACCTTGTTGGAAAGTGTACGGGAACGAGTTCTTCCATGTTATGTTACTGTGGTAAGAAGTACTGAAGTCATCAAGCAGTCTTCACAGACAGATTCTGATTTAGGGGTCTACATGATGTAATCTGAGGTAATTTAGGAACAGGGTGTGTGATACAATCTGTGTTATAAGGAGAGAGCTTTGCTTGGATAGTTACTCCCTGACGTAGCGACCTGATACTCTTCAAGTTATCTGCTCTCTTCTCAGCTCTGCAGAGTTTTGGGCAAAGATTTTGCCTGTGTTTGTGTCTGATGGCTTGGGATGGAGGTGGGCAGAGGAAGGGTTGGAGGCAGAGATGCGCAGAATGTAGGAGAGGGAGTGGGGATCCTGGAGCTGGAGCTGCTGAGGAGATTTGGAAATGGAGAAAATGAAAAGGGGAGCAGGTGTTGGAGGACTGTGAGGGCCCTGTGGCAGGCTCTCAGGTAGGAAAACAGGCAAATTTGCTTTTTCTCTCTCTCTCTTTTTTTTTTTTTTGACAACTATTTAGTGCTTTTGCATTACCCTCAGCAAAAATACTGGAATTTTGCTCCAAATAACTAACCATTGTTACCATCCCTCCCTCACTGGAGATGAAAGTGGGGAAGTTGCATCTAAAAGTAAGAGGTTTCACAGTTCAAGGAAAAAGGGCAAGGACCATGAGAGGAGGTGGCTACAGAGTCACCATCTCTGCAGAGGGATAACAGGTACTTCATCTCTGTGGAAGTACAGCACTCACTTTCATGGAGAAATAACACATGCCTTTTCTCCATGAAGAAATAACACCTCCTCTCTGAGTAGGAATGATGCAATCTCTCCGTGGAGAAATATCTCAAATCTTTTCTCCATAGAGAGGTAACGTATCCTGTCTGTGAAGGAGCAACACATCGCTCCTAGCAGGTTACAAGCACAGGCAGGATGCTCTGAAAAGGGACTAGAAAGCTTCAAACCCAGCAAGCTGCTGACTGCTGAGCCAACCACTGAGACAGGGCGGCTGCACAGTGCAGAATGGTTAAGCAAAGTGAAAAGCATGGCGACCTGTGTCTCAGCCCAACTCCTGCTGCATAAAGTAGCAGCTAATTGTTGCTGAAATCCAGGGCCTGTGCTGTGGTCAGCCTCTACTTGGGCGTATCAGTTCTTCCCAGCACTGTGTCTGCAGCTGATTGACAGGGGCAGGGAATGAAAGTCCCAAGTTCTTGGAACAGTTTTCATGCACTGCGACTAACTCCGTCTTCTGAGGACAGGCAGAGGGAGAGACACCAAGCTCTGCATTGAGGGTATGGGGCACTTTCCCCTCGGCATTGACCTCTTTGCTGCTAGCTCCATGGAGATTGTTTGTCATGCTGATGGGGGGGAAGGTTTGAGTGTCTGACTGGAGTGTTATAGGATGTGATTCTACTTAAAATGAGCTAAGCACAAGACAAGAATGTTGCCTTCATACACTTCTGTCTCAGTCTGGCTGTCTGCCTGGGTAGCCTCGTTGTTTCCCATGGGGTTATGTCAGTATGGCACTGTGAGGCAGCCTTTAAACTTTTCTCTTTGACTAATTTTACAGAAACATTTACTGCTCCAAATGTAATCCACACTGCATTGTTGATAAGGGCTTGAAGTAATGATGCATGGTGCTGATAAGAGCTTGCCTCCTTAAATCTTTGTACAGGCATTTATTTATATCCTCAACATTGCTTGCTGCAAGGTTGCAAAGACAGCAGCTGCTCTGCCCTCTGCGCACATGAAACCCCAGTTCCTGAGAAATCAGATCATCTTGCAGTTTTTCATGTATTTATCTTCACTGTGCCGTTGGGTACTAGAGAAGCGTATAACCCACAACTGATAGCTAAGTTTGTCCACATCCTTGAAGATAGTTTTAGCTTCCACTGAACAGAAATTCAGTGCTTAAATACCCTCGACAGACGTGATGTGATTTGCTCAATGTTGAGCAGGAAATCAGTGGCAGGATAAGCAATAGAAACAGTTCTTCTAAATGATGGAGAATTTCTTTTGTAGACAGGAACTGCAGTGCACCTTTTTCTAAGGCCATACAGGGAGTCAGCAATGTTCAATTGATTATCAAGGGATCTGTGATGTTTTGGGGCGAGAGACTGGTGCCTGCACTGGAGACAGTTCTTTATTGTCCAGAGCTCTACAACTAAACTCCCTCCCTTCACAGGCCAGTGTCAGCATAAAACAAAATGCTTGTTGTCCAGAATTGTGAAGGAGTTTTCCTTGGTTATGTGATCAGTGTCTGCCAGGAAGAAAGCACAAAGATACATTGACGGGGAGGGGGTGAGTTGCAGTCCCTGAACTGCATGACACTCGCTGTAGAGGAAGAAAGGGCAGATTGTCCTCCCCTAAGAGGGGAATGGAGGAGGGCAAAAAAATCCAAGGATACACCTCTGGGTTAAAACCCATTTTTGGTACAAAAGTCCTTGTTACTGACAACTGGCACATGATCTGCATTGTGTGGACAGGAAGGAAACGACCATAGAGGAAAGCAAACCTCATAAGATGTGGCATAAGACCTCAGCAGGAATGATACTGCCCAGACCTTTGTTCTCTCTGCACATCAGCTCTTCCCTACAATGGCAGTGGTGCTCACATAGCCTTTTCTTTGGCTGCTGGGATTGCAGACTGGATCCCAAACCAAGTCTATGGCAGTACCTTCTCTGTCCTCAGCAGAGCCATTTCCAGGTGTGACTTGGATGCCAGCCTTTCCTGACCTCACAGTATTAATCCCTCTGACAGACTGTGTGCAGAACTGATCAGATATTGCTGTTTTAGCTTGGGAAAGCCACCTCTGGAGCTCTTCGTCAGCTGCCTGTTCATGTTTGGAAAGGGAAAGATATAAACCAAAGCAGAGAGGATATGGGGTGTGTGTGGGGAAACAGTTCTGTTTTTTTCTCCCTGTGCTTCCTTACAGTGTGTTGCCAAACAACATATTTACTTGTACTTTTCTCCTTCTCATTGTAGGAGATCTGGTTTCTGAGCCCTTCTCTGCTCTGTTGCACTCTCAGACAAGTTACTAGATGGAGCTGTGTGTTTCTAATTCCCTTTGAGCTCATGTCTTGTGCCATAGCTCCTTTCATGTCAAATATGGTCTCTCACAGGAGACCTGGAAGGAAAAAGTAAAACCTGTGATGCTCCCAGATACCAAAGCAATGGGCAGATAAGCCTCAGAGATAACAGTGCTATATAGTTGTGATCTCTTTTGCTAAATACAGGATACTTCTGTCAAGACTCTGCATGCAGCTGAAATTTTGTGCTCTAGCAGTGGCTTCCTTCAGTATATTGTTGCAGATGGTCCAATGTCCTCTCTTCCAGCTCTCTGCAGACTGTTCTCATGCAGTGCTTTCAGCTGATGGGTACTGATTTCCCAAGACTTCAGTTGTTAATGCCTTCCTCTCTGCTAGCCATGCTCTTTAGACCCACTGATCTCAAGCCCACAGGGTTTCCTGGTGCTGGCTGAAGCTGGAAAGGGGCTGTCACTGGTGCCGATGTCTCACTGTCCTGCCGTTGTGAGGGCAGATGCCAGCTGTGTTTGGGCATTCAGGGTACTACTGAGGATTGCCAAGTGATCTCAGAGGTACTTGCAGGGTGGCTACTGGGAGAGCTCCCTCTGCATCTGGAAGCCGTTTCCGAAAGGGGCTGAGTTAGTGTTGTGCTGGAGAGACCCATTATTTGTGCAGAATTGCATTCAGCATAGACTGAAAGTCTTTTGATTTTTATGGGCTGGCATGAGGCTTGCACAGAGGATGTGGGCCTGGGACGAAGCACTTACAAGTGCTCCTAGGCAATGGAAAGTTTAAATACGTGGGCCTGGGACATGCATGATAATGAGGTGTTTGAACTGCCTGCTTGCTTCATAGGAGAGCCAGTGTCTGGCAATGCTGTGGCATCTAACAACCATACATTGTCTCCCTTTGAACTGCACAGCTTTCAGGGTAGCCAGGCTTCGCCCTCACCCTGCTCCTCAAACAACCAAGAGACTGTGGGAGAAATGTCACCAGGGCTCACATTCCTCCTAAAAGGTGCCCAGATGGTCTGACATCATCCCAGATGTCTCTGAGGCAGCTCTTTGACACAAGAAAGGGCTGAAGGCTCTCGGTTGGCCCATCGGAGCATGACTCTTCCCATGCTTTGTTCCGCCAGTGTTTAGCTAAGCAGAGCCTGTCAGAGCTATTCCCAAGTGCGAGATACAAAGGTGACAAGTGGCAGATGAACTGGAGTGTAGCTGAGGGAGTTCTCCTTCCTTCTGTTGCTGGGGGTTTTACAGCTCTGAGTCATCTCAGCCGCAATGCAGGGCCCTTAGCAAGAATGAACCAGAAGAACAGCAGCTGTTTTGCATGTCCAGGTATCAGTGTGGAGGTGACAGCAAGGTCCAGAGTGGTGGCTGGGAGCTGGCTCATCTCTGACCTCGTAGGCTTGAGAAGACATTACTTGCACATCTGTCATTTAGACAGTGTGAGTCCATATTCAGTTTCTCATTATTTCTGAAGCACAGACATTATCATCTGTGATTGCTCCCCAGCCAGCTACTGTCACTCAGCTTTAGACCACAACGTTTCTGCTCCAGATTTGGAGAGCGATATTTTGTAGCCCTGGAGATGGCTGTTTCAAGCCCTAGGTTCCAGCTGTACTGACAGCTCATTCAGCATCACACTTTCTTGACTCAAATGCACTGGAATGGCAATTCAGTCCACACCTCTCAGCTCAGTTTCATCCATGCTAATCTGGGGGAAACAGAGAAATCTCCCTACCAAGTTATCCCTTTTAAATACTGATTTAAAACTTGTCTGTGACAGCTACAAACCATTCCCAACTGGCAAAGAGTGATTTTTTTTTTCAGCTGTTCTGTATTGCTGATTCCTGTCACCCTCTCCTTTAATCCTTGCTCCATCCTCCACACAAAAATGCATCTACCCAGGCAAACACACTGGGAGAAGTGTTTCACCTTACAGCACCTGGCAAAAGAACGTTGGACCCTTAAACTGGACCTCCTCATTGCAAATGGGTTAGATCTGTGCCCAGCTTATCCCCAAAATGAGATTGGTGTCATCTGCATAGCAGTGGGGGAATGATCCAGGGAAGAAATGGTTAATTTTCTGCCTCGCAGGAGAGTGTCTTTGGCATGAGTTTCAGTGTGATGACTCACTGGGGCCAGGCAGGAGTGGAAGTGCAAAGACCCAGTCGCAGTGAACAGCAGCAGCTTGGGAATCCCACTCCTTGTCTCCTCAGAGCCAGGAGAGGTTCCAGCTGTGGCCTTACAAGGCCAGAACAAGAAACCTGCTGCCGTGTCCCCGAGTGAAGCTGCTGCCAGGCACTCCCTGCACGAAGAGCTCTAAATCCTCATCTGGAGGCCGGGGAGACCGGAGGAGAGGGCTGGGCCCCCAGAGCACTCAGTCATAGCAGCGTGTTTAAGGATTTCAAGCAATGCACTTTTACCAAGATATTCTCCTTATTTAAAGCTCCATTTGCCTGCCAGCTCCTGAATTGTATCCATTCCTCCAGGGCAAAGTCTGGTCTCTCTTGCAGCCCATTTATGGGTGAGGGTTATTCACAGCAGTGTTTTGCCACCCTGTAAGGGCTGTGGTCTTTAGGATAAACCTGGAGGTCCTTATGGGCTGGGAGGAGAGATGGAAACAAACAGGATAAGCCAGGCAATTCAGAGCACATTGGGAGAGATGGAGAGCCAGTTAAGCTCCTTTTGGCTCCAGTAAGCACCATGGTGCTCAGGACTGGACAGGATTAGGTCTTGAGGTGAGTTCCACCTTCTCTATAGCTGAGCTACTCAGCCTCTTGGAGGCAGTGCTGGGGGACAGGCACTTCCAGACAGTGACTCAGCCCATCCTCAAACCTATCCAAAACAGATGGGATGAATTACTCTCTGGAGGTATCTCCCCCTGCTTAGAGAAGAATTAGGTGAAGTGCCCAGCTTTCTGATGACTGAGTTGGGAACATTGAATCCCACCCTTCATTTTTACTGGGGATGAAGTAAACGCTACAGGAGAATGAACCATTTGGCCTCCCTCATATTCTGCTCACTTTGGAGCAAAACCATGTGCATAAACACTTGTACATATGTTTGTTTGCATATACAGTACACAAATTCAAAAGTTTTTTTTTTAATTGAAGTTACACATGTTCGAGATGCCAGAATCTGGGTTGTCTGTGCGTCTGCATTAATATATGACAGAACTTTTTCCTTGGAAAAACTGACTCAAACTCAACTGTGACAAAATAAGAGATGAAAAGGAAAGAGAGCATGAAAGAAGGAGAGAGAGATGGTCCCAACCCCAAATTTGGCACCTGTGTGAGGGTGTGGAGAAGTACTGCGTTTTCTAGGAAAGTCTGCTTCAGTTCTCTCCTGACTTGATCAGCAATTCTAGCTTTAATGCTGTGTACGTACAGACTGCACTGTTGCTTTGCATTGTTTCTCTTTTTCTTTTCACTTTCTTTTGGCTGAACACAGACAAGAATGTCAAAAGGAATTTCTGTGCACACTGGAGGTGAGATGCAGGCTATCTGTGAGAAGGCCAAAGCAAGATTATTTTTCCTCTTGCCTTGTTCTCAGAAAAAAACAGAGCTTCTCAGGCCCAATAAATCCCTCTGAGGAAAGTGCAGTTTGACAGAATTGCAAACGACTGAAAAAAGGTTTTTTGTAATGGGAAATGTCAAGTGATGTTAATTATAATCAGAGCTACAGTATGGATAATGAAATTTGGGGAGTTTCCCTCTAAATCATTGCTTCTAGGCCTGTTTCTCTCCCCTGCCTACACTGGGGGTTGTATGTGGGGAGCTGTTGTGGTCTCATTTTTTCTCACTTTAGCACCCTGCCCAAAATTTTCCTCAGCAGGGTTGGGATGAAGACCTGATCACACCTACACAGGATAGAAGCTCCACCATTTTCACTTTCTACTTACTTTGATCCCATTTTCTGAGGGACAAATGCATGGACGACTCTAGTTATCACGGAATAAATCCAAGCTTCTTTTCTCCACTGTGTGATGGCTACTTTGCTCTTGTATGCACGCATGAGAGGTGATTTGGCCTATTGGATAGAGAGCTTAAACCTCCAGGTTTCTGAAAGCTCTCCATTTGTGGCCTTACATCATTACTGAAGTAGTCTGTGCCTTGGTTTTCACCTCTGTAAAATGGTACTATAAATGTTTGCATGTCCCTCTGAAGTGCTAAGTTGTGCGTTATCTAATGCATTTTTACAATACAAAGGTGGTTGTAAAATGGGAGATGGGATAGCGTAAAACCTTCCCTTCTTTTTTCAGGTAACTGCCATTTAGTTCATCTTAGCAAGTTCTCTGTGGACTGTTAGGCTGGAGAAAGCCTTTATGTTTGGGACAGGCATTAATCTTGAGGGTTTATTTGGTGCACATCATGATGTGAACCTGGTGGGGTTCTCCTCTCCTCTTTGAAGGAGCCTCTTCCACCTGTGCCTGCTTTAGTATTCCTGTCTATGAAACATGCATGGAATGTATGGTGGGTGGTAAGGCATGGAGCAGAGTTCCAGCTAACCAAATGGAAGGATGAATCCTGTGATCCCTGGAGGGAAGATGGCCTATACAGAGGACAGAAGCAGGTAGGGAGGAACTCCAGACCTTGCTCCAAAATGCTGGAAGCTAAAGGAAATACTCCCGTTAACTTCAGATGGATCTCAGACTGGAAGCCAAGTCACCAGATAGGAGGATTAGAGATTCAACTGTCATGGGTAATTTGTTTGCAGTTGCATCATCAGCTGCCATGCAGAATCCAAAGGGATACTGATGATACAGCTTGATCAGTCCTTTGAGAAACTTTTCCAAACTGTTTTTGCATTAGCAACATCAGGCCTAGAAACATCTGTTTTCTAGCACTGCTAATTACCTTTTGTGTTTCTTCTGGACAAGGCCTTCATGTATTTCCCTGATAGGCATGAGAGAAGCCTTTAAATGCCGATGGGTCCATCATATTATTCCCTGCATAGCTTTCCTTGGAATTTCAAAGGCTTGGTGATGGCCAATAATGGGCAGGGCTGAGAAGCTGTTGATCCCTCTACTTACAAATATTGCTTCATGTTCCTCCCATTTGTTTTGCATCCAAGTGCAGGGTATGTTTGCACAGACAGGGACTGCTTCTGGGCATCTTCTCTCAGCTGGTCTTAATAAGCTGAAGTTCATCTTCATGCAAACACAGCTGAATGGATGCTACATCAAAGTTGGTCACACTGGGAGGACTGGACACATCTGTACTCTTCCTGTTGGCTTATCCTCATTGGTCTGTTTATCCTATTACACAAGGACCTTAATTTCTCTCGCTACAAACTCGGCTTGATACCAGCTTTCCTCTATCTGGTTGCCTGTATTTGCATGGCATGACAAACAGCAGAGCAATATAATGTTGGTGTTTTGCTGGAAAAACAATATGCCTGGGACCAAATTGACTAGCAGGTAGAATCAGCAATAACTAGTCAACGCTTCTTTTTTTTTTTTAATTCATTTGAACATATTAGCTTATACATCCGTTAATTGCTGGAACCATTCATTGGAGTATGTATGTACCAATCAGTATCCTAATTATGAGCAGGGCATGTGCATCCTTGACATATTTAGAGGTATTTCAACTTTTAAATAACTCTTTTAACCATATGCCCCTTACAGCTTACTGCAAGTCTAGAGGGCTTTTTGGTATTAGGTATTAGGCTTTTGGTATTACTTAACATTTTTCAGTATTCCTTAGTCCAGGGCATGGTTCTCCCAGTCACTGGGAGTTTTCATCCTAATTGTCATGCATGATTCTTAAGCTTAGTTAGGCCCAAGCACATCTCTCCCAGCTTTGCAACATCTCTTGGGGCAAGAGTTGTTCTTTCATCTTGTATTTGTGTAGCTTCCGGCTCTACAGGGATCAAGCCTTGAGACAGGGAAGAACATCCCAGTTGTCTTCATGAGCCAAACTGGCAGCGTAGAAATATCTGTAAGATCAGTAAACATCTTAAGAATTAATTTTTGCCTGCTAAAGCAGTGACTGTTGCACCTACTGGTCTCTTTTTTCTTCTCTTTCCAGACCAAAGAAGCTCTCTTCACAATTCTCCAGGACCTAAGGCCTGAAGACCACTTCAATATCATTGGCTTTTCCAACCGAATAAAGGTCTGGCAGCAGGACCGGCTGGTGCCAGTTACTCCAAATAATATAAGAGATGCCAAAAAGTACATTCATAACATGTCACCTACTGGAGGTATGATCCAGAGATATGAATGGGATTAATTTTGCTATCCAATTAACTACACCACAATTCAGTGCTGACTGTGGTCCTGTAGCTTGTAGCAATAAAAAAACATTGGCACTTAAGTCATGGGACAAGGGAGCCACTTCCCTACCTCCACTCAGTCAGGTGATGGAAGGATATGGGCCCTGTATCAACTTACATGATGGGTAGCTGTCCCCAGATCTGGTTATATGATATGATATACTTCTCAAAGCCAAATTGGGCCCACTCTCCCATTCATCTGGTGAGACCCTGGGAGTGGGAAAGTTCCCAACATCATTTCTTTAGGACACAGGAAGGAAAAACATATCCCCATGAAAGACACAGAGGGCCAGTACTTGTTCAGTTTCTGAAAACCTGTGTAGAAACAGGCACATGGTTTTGCCTGGGTTGTCAGCCCCAGAACTGGACTAGCCGTTATGGGCTGTTGAGTTGCCTTCTGCAAGAGCTGGTTCCTTACCTAGTACTGTCTCCTTCTTGTCTGTACCTTTAACTATCATTAAGGAGCAGCCAAAATAACAATCAAGAATTTCTTGTCCCTTTCTGCTTGTGCCTTATTGCCAGGAGTGAAGAGGGGAGAAGAGGAGGCCCCAGAGCAGCAGCAGAGCACAGGCATGATTTTGAATTTGATTCAGTGGTCTCCTATGAGTCTATGGACACTAGTATAAAAAAAAACCAACATAGCAAGGTTTGTAATCAAGCATACTTTGGCAGCTGTGCCCATGCTGGCTGAGTACTGCCCAGGTAGGCAAAGAGTTGCAAAATGATTTATGCAGATCTTTCTCCATGCCAGGGATCACAGCTGGCTGAAGGTCAGACAGGGTCTTCCTAGGGTTGTCCCTGAGCAGTGACCACTCCTAGCAAAGGAAACGTTGTGATGGAAAAACACAGCAAACAGGATGGTTGGCCACGCTGTTTCTGTTATGAAGGAAAGAGTTTAGGAAGTGGTCAGGGGACCTGCCCAGTTAAACAATTACCAATAGTGGGACTAAATTCAGAGTACAAAGCTTTTTACTCCTGAATTGCCAAAAGAGAGCTGTGCAGGGACTGCTGAGTTTGCTTGTGAACCTGACAGAGAACAAGAGCAAAAGGAAATGATTAACTCTGAGGTTCAACAGGAACGTGCGGTGATTCTCCATCACAGGCAAGCAGTAGTTCAGTTTTGGCTAACCCTTCATTTTCCTTATAAATATGCTGTGGCTTGAGTATCTTCCTGTGAACGTGAATGCACTTTGACTCACAGATCAAACATGCAAAGCACGTGCTGTGCTTGCACTGTTGTGTCATACACGCCAAAGAAGTAGGAACAAGATATTGCAGCACAGTATTTGTGCATGTGGCAAAACGCAGTGTTCAGTGCTCCGTAGCTCTGTGATGTGGCTGGGTTTGAAATGACACTATGTGCCACATGAGATGGTTTTTCATTTGTTTCTGGGGAAACAATTATTTCTGAGATTTTGGATCTGGATGGAGACTGTGAGAATATGAAGACATTTTGGTTCAGTCATTTTGCAGAAGCACAATCTGGATTTTGAGGACTTTTCAGAAGTCTTATGCTCTTTCCTGTTCTTTGTCTTGGTACAGTCACTGGAGTTGTGCACACTAAGTTTCTAGGTGCATGATGCATGGTCAGACTTGCTAGCACATCCTTGCTGGTGCAAAAGAGCTCCCTAGAGCTCTCCTTCTGGACACCCAGGAGTCTGTTGCATATGGCTCTTGGGCCGTTTCACCTGCTGCTTTTTCTGAGAGCTGTTTTTAACCCAGACATACTGATCTTGTAAATGTTCCAGAACCAATCCCTCTTTGCTTTGACTAGCATGAGAAATACTTGGAGCCAGATGATACTTGGACTCATTTTCCAGCTTTCTTTTTTTCTGAACATGCAGTAGGCTCGAATCCTTTTCATGGCTAGTCTTCTAATGTACCTGTATTCCCTTATTTATTTCCTCTTTCCTCCCTCTCTCTCCACTTCAGGCAGCTCCATTCTTTACTAGGGAATTGTTTTGTGAAAACACACTCAGCTAACAAAGCCATTTCTCTTCTCTTTAAACTTTGTTAGCCACTCAGCTTTGAAGAGCAATACCAACCACTTGCTTTCCCATTTGAAGAGTTTTTCTCTCTCTCCAAATCCTGTGCCCTTCAGACAAAGTGGGCAGAACTTGTTTTCCCAGTTCAGATACCATCTGGGAGAGTCTGGTAATAAATTTAACTGTTTCTGTATGTACCAGCAGGACATGGTATGTACTGTGATGCTGCTTACCATGGCTGATTGATTGTTGTACATTGAGACATTCAAGGATATAGCAATTTCACATAATAAGCTGCAATTCGTAATTTAATTCAGAAGAATATAAACCGTTATCTCAAACTGGTGCCGAGTAACAGAGCTGAACTGAGTTAAAGGCCTAGTGCAACCTCACGCAGAGAAAAGAAACATCCTCATTAACAGAGATGCTGTCATTCTACTAAAGAGAGCTTAGGGAAATTATTTGCACCACCCTTAGAAGAGGAAATGAACTAATCCTTTTGGTGCCTTCCCAGGGACTAATATTAATAGCGCTCTCCAGACTGGTGCAAAGCTGCTAAATGATTACATTGCTCAGAACGACATTGATGCCAGAAGCGTCTCTCTGATCATCTTCCTCACGGATGGGAGGCCCACTGTTGGGGAAACACAGTCATCCAAAATCCTCAGCAACACCAAGGATGCCATCCGTGATAAATTCTGCCTCTTCACCATTGGCATTGGCAATGATGTAGACTACAAGCTGCTGGAGAGGATGGCACTGGAGAACTGTGGCATGACGAGGCATTTCCAGGAGGATGAGGATGCAGCCAGCCACCTGAAAGGGTTTGTTCAGCTTTGTTTGTCCTTATATCTGCATCAGGTCCTGTGGGCATTTTGGGAGGAAAATCCTCCCAAAGAGACAGCAATTTGAGGCTCAACTCTGGTTGAAAGATGCAGGGTATACTTAGAAACTGAGAAAACTACGTTTTGTAGATCCATCTGACACTCCACTCATGTCATTTGCTTCTTGAACACACATTTTGGATAGCAAGTGGCATTCCCTGGCAGATGAAGGATGTGCTGATTGATTGGACTGCAGAAACTCAGCACAGCAAGACTTTTTTCAAACATCTCTGTCTGATAAACAGCTCACTGTGATGGCAAGACCATTGGGCGTCTGGTGCCAAATTTGTAAGGAAAAGCACAATAATTTTCTGGAGGCCAATTCAAATCACTGGTGGAGGGAAAATCTATGGGGGTACCAGTGTCATTTCTGATTTTTATGGTCAGTGGCTTGTATATTCACACGGATACTTGCTTACACTGTACTATCAGGTTATATCATTCACTCCACCATTTTTATACTCCAGGAGCTATTTCATAGAATATTCTCAGGTTTAATTCACTCATGTTTTAAAATGTGTCGAGGTCTCTGCACTGAAGACACTAAGTGCTCAGAAGGACTCTAAAAGAAAACCAACCGATTACGGCTTTGGGTTTCTTTTGAGAGAGAATAAAATATAAAGTGTGACTCTAGCCTTCCAACAATCTGCATAAGCAGATGCGAAAAATAAATGCAGATTGAGCTAAAAAAGGGCTGAGGCCACTTCCTTGTTTATTCACCAAATTAGACTCAAATGATTTGTCAAGAGGTGAGGAGGCTGACATTTAAATGGGAAATTTAGCATTCTTGGAGCAGCCTGGGAAGATCCATCAAAAGCACGTTGCTGCAGGGAAAACAGAGTACTGTAAACATAGGCCTTGACCCCTTGTAAAACCCTTCTGGCCTTTCCAATGTGAAGTATTCTCAGAAGTAGGGTAAGGTCATGTTAACAAAGCATTACAGGATTAAGCTTTCTGGTTGCAGAGAAGCCATCACTTGCTCCAACAGAAAATCAGCAATAAGGTAGCACTGATTTCTCTTCCTCTAGGCTTCCTGTATTTAGTGGTTAGGATTCCTACATTCCTTTGAAATGCTCTTGATTTTCATTTTCCTTTGGCCCCCAGAAAACTACATTCCTGTCTGTCCCACACTGACCATCCCAAACTGTAGTAGCTAGGGCTCTTTCCAGCAATACAGAAGTTTTAGTTCAGACACTCTCCAGGTTTTGGGGGCCTAGCACCTAGTTTCTGGCTCTAGAATACCACGCATAATACCACTAGAAAGCTATAGGTAACGGCATGTTTTCTATGTACATTTTGAAATAACAGTGCTTTCTGTGAGCCTGAGAATTTATTTTTGGTGGACAGACCCTCTTAACAAACTTAAGTGGCCAGAGATACCTCCTTGCAGAGCTCTTGAATTCCAGAAGAAGTTAGGTGACTGCCAGACCATGCTGGGATGCCTCTGAACGTACTTAAGAGACTGTTTAGATGCCTAGGAAACACTGAAAACTAGTATGGGGCAGAGAATAGTTTTGGCTGAAAGGCAGCTGTGGAGGTCATGTAATGCAGCTTCCTGCTCAGAGAAGAGCTGACTTCAAATTTAGGTGAGGTTTCTCAGGGTCTTGTCCACTCAAGGTTTTTTTTGAAAACCTCCAAGGGTACAGACTCCATTGTCTCTTGGAGCCCAGTTACACTGGATGCACTAGTTAAATCTGGGGCGTGGTAGCTCTAAACTGTTCCTGAATATCTTGGGAGATGTGTTAGGTAGTCTGACTGTATCCTTGGCCATATGTCAGTGCAAGAGTGTGTGCATACACTTCGATGAATAGTACTAGCAGTGAGAAATGTGTCTTTATTTTAGATTCTATGATGAGATAGGAACACCTCTCCTCTCTGACATCCGTGTTGATTACCCTGAAGACAATGTGGAGCAAGTGACCCAGAACTTCTTCCCTAACTACTTCAATGGCTCTGAAATTATAATAGCTGGAAAACTCATCAACCATACCTCGGATAGCCTCCACGTGGAGGTGACTGCTAGCAACTCCAAGAAGTACATCCTCCTCAAAACAGATGTGGCTATTGACTTGCCAAGCAGGAATGACATCAAAGCTGTCCCTGGCCTAGAAGATGGCAAAGGTGATCAAAATTACATTGAGAGGGCATGGAGTTACCTCACCATCAAGGAATTGCTTAACTCTCGGCTGAAGAGTGACGACAATCAGGAGAAAGAATATTTGGCGGAGAAAGCAAAGTCAGTGGCCCTGACTTACAATTTTGTAACTCCCTTTACCTTTCTGAAGATGAGAGAGGCTGGGCTCCATGCAGAACCACCTCAAGAGGAGCTTATCAGCCCTTCTACCCATGGCATTGGTGAAAAGTTGCAGAGCTTGCAGGGACACAAGGCACCACCAGGTATGAGGAAAAAATAACCATATGCTGGTAAGAAATTTTTTCACATAGGTAATCTCTCATGGCTGACTTTGGTAACAGGGATGATCTGGCCAATGAACTGAGGGGTGTTAAACAGAAAACTGGGATTTTTNCAGGAATATGTCCCATAATCTCTCTGAATAATATTTTGGGAACATTAGTACACTATGGCTCTTTCTGCTGCTCAGTAAGTAACAGCCTTCTCTCCCCACACCTAGGTATACGCAGACAACAAGATAAACAAAGAATTAAAATCTCCAAAACTTCAGGTCAGTGCCTGTTTTCATGCCTTGTGTAATGCAAGATAATAGCGGTTGATTTAAAAGCTTCAATTGCATGCCACTGTGCTGTAACCATCCTAACAGATCAGCCAAAATTCTATTTACTAGCCTGCAGAGTAGGGAGGAAAATGTAAACAAAGACAAAATACAGAGGGGATCAGGAATGAGGATAAGTGTGGGGAAACACAGCAAGGTAGTTGATCTACAGTATTTGATCCTCATGTTTGAAAATACTGTAGATTGGTGAACAGGAAGCATGCTCTCTCTGTACTAGAACTGGTCAAAAATGTTTGATTTTTACATAGTAATGTGTTGAAACACAATGTATGTAACAAAGAGACAATTCTATAGTGTTTTTGCTATTTTCCTGTTGCTTCTATAGCTCTACTTAACATTCTTTTCATAATTAAATGCTGAAGAATAAGCCCAGTTATATAATTTAGACTTGAATTTCACTCGATAAGGTTAAATTTACCTTACAAAGTAGGGTTTTGGCTTGTCTTATCACACCTATCTAGTACCTGATGGTTGGTCAGGGATTGTTGAAAAATTAAGGTCGTGGGATTGTTTAATATCTGTCATTGACTGCTCCAATCTGATATTGAGGACCAGGAAGGTTCAGTGGGAGGTGTGCCCATGCAGCAATCCTTGATTAGAGGATATATTTATATATGCTGGGGGGAATGTTGCCTACGAACGGTGTATGGAAAATAGGAATGTAAGACACTTGCATGACAACTCCCATAAGAAATGATATTTCAGGAAGAAAATACCCTGATTTTCTCCTGGGCTACTTTGAGTTTCATTTTTTCATTGAAAACCTCATGCCTTCTGTGAGGAAAACAAAACAAAATAAAACAATCTTTGTGAAAAACAAAGCAAAACTTCTTGTTTCCTGGCAAACTCCATCTGACTGTCTAAAAACAATAAACCAGGAGACCTTAGAAAAGACAGGGAAAAACACACTTTGAAAAGCAATTTTCTTAGATTCTTAGACTCTGGAGTTTTGTGTATGTCTCTTACATTTGTCTCCTTTCCATGTCTTCTCAGCGGATGGAGACCCTCACTTTGTCATTGATTTTCCATCCAGCAAGTTCTCTGTCTGCTTCAATATTGATGGAGAACCAGGAGACATTCTTCGACTGGTCTCTGATCATAAGGAATCTGGTGAGCAGCTTAGCAAAGTAGTTGCTTGTGGAGGAAAGTTGAAGTGCAAGGCCAGCNTTTCAGGCCAGGTAATGGAAAATTCATGTACATCAATTTTGCAGCTCTAATCACCTGGATTAGAAGGGGAGGTAAACTCTGCTTACTTGCACTCACCCCCACTCTGTCACGGTTTATTGGTAAGTTCATGGCAAGCCTAAAAGGAAGGAGGCCTGGCCACTGTTACATACATGATTCATCTACAGAATTTAGCGTAAACTGATTAGACCTAGCCATAGAGAAAACTGGCCTTTATATATATCCAGACTTTTCCCGGTTTAGGTCTTCACTGACCAGAATCAAGGGAGTAGCAATTACATGCAAAAAAGACCCACTCGAGTGTATGAGGACCATGTTGCACCCCTTCAGTCCAGCTAGATTGGAGAGCTCAGTTCCTGATGATGAGAATCCAGTGTGGTCTGGGGGTTGCACTTGTCCAATGCTAGAACAAGCACAGCTGAGTAAACAGCCACAGGCATTTTTGCATACTGAGAATGTAGCATTTGCATGAGCCATTCAGCCACCAGCATAATGAGCGATTACACAGGGGATTCACATATTTGGTGCAGAGGCAGTGCATTTCTTTGACAGTGCCCTCTAGTTACAAGGCCACAACATGCCAATGAAAGATTTAACAGCATGGACTCACCAAGATTGCTTGGTGAGAACTTCACTCTTTACTTACAGCACCAATTGCTTCAGGACACAGTGAAGTATACAAACAGGCTAACTAAGCACTGAGGCTGTTTCAGTGAAGGGACTACCAAACTGGTTACCAAGTCATGAAAGCCTCGAGAAAACCCACACAATTCAGGATCTGCTTTGCACAAACCAGTCTGATCTCCAGAGGCCCAAACTGTGGTCTGATCCGATGTGGAATTCTAAGCTGGGCAGCTAATAAGCAGATTATGTCCTGAGCAAGGAAATGGTGAGAGGCAAGGGTGTCAAAACCAGAGGCAATGCACCGGCTTGTTCTACAGAGGAGATAAACAACCCCCACCATAAAGTTGCAAGAATTCTGTTCCGTGTAGCAGTGGTCTAGCCTCCATATTTTTGCATTCACGGCTGTCTCAGTAAATAAACTCCAGCTCCTGGCAATGTTTGCCTTAAATTTCTTTCACAGACTGTGTTTGTACTACTGCTTGAGTGATTCTGTGGCTCAAATGCGGGATGAGCTTGAGGAAAGCAGACCCTGTAGAACTAGCAAGTTGAGTCTATGAAGACAGAAGTGACGGATTCCGTCAGGGATGAGGGGAGATGGAGATATTTCACCTGAGTGTTGATGTCTTGGGTCTAGCTTGGGTTAGCCACAAGCCTCCTCCTTTACTGTTGCCATCTAGTAGCTGTGCAGAGAACTGTGGGAAGTGAACCACAGTCTTATGGACAGGAAGTCACAAAAGTAATTAAAATTATTGTGAATCTTGCTGTGGACATCTAGGCTTCAGTTAACTCAATGAGATCTACATCTTGGACAACTCAAAAGTATTTCTTCTGGGTCAAAACTGAGGGAAGCTTGAAGGGCAGCACTGCTGAAAATGGAAATAACCCAACAGGAGTGCAGGTTCAGAGTCCTCCTCTGCAGCGACACAAAGAGAACCTGAATTTCTTACACTGTCACCTGAGGAGGCTTAGCATGTCACACTGTTGCAGGTCAGGCTATTCCCTCTGCAAGTCCTGCTTGGTCTCTAGTGTTCTGGCCAAGGTAGCAGCCCTTAGTCTGTGGCTTCCCAGGTTAGATCTCTTCTTAAGAATCAGATAGTGAGGGACGTCAAACCCAAAATGTCTACTGCCATGAGATCCTCCAACACAGCAGCCTTCAGATATACCCAGGTCCTCTTCCTGGAAGACATTCAGTCTGTATGCCAGTTGGTAATTTGAGGAAAAGCAGGCCTGCCAGCAGCTTTTCTTAGTTCTCCAGGATCTATGTCTGCCCAGGTCTGAGCTTACGCCTCAACGAATAGGTAGTCTAGGTAAATCATTCCATGGCAAGTAGGTTTATAGCAGTCAGCAAGGTAAATATTTTTCTTACGTAGCTCGAAAACCCATGTCATTGTATAGGTAGGTAGTTCTAAGGTTGGATGGAGCTTAGGAAGTGGCTGTGCTGAGAAGCAACCGATCCTGTCCTGTGGCACTATGTACACATGGTTGGGACTAACGACGCTGGGGTCACCTGTCTCCAGAGCAAGCCACTGTTTCTTAGCTTGGGTAAATTTAGGTGCTCTGTATAAGTTAATCAATTTATAAAACACTAGCCAAACGGTTTTAAATACTGGTAGGTGAAATAAGTCCAGCATAAGGTGGTGAATCTGCATATCCTTGGTTACAAGGCTTGTGTCTTTGAGCCAATAGACTTGTTCTTGGTTCCGGCTTTTACTTACTGATTCTTTTCCTGCAAGGTGTAACTGTGAATGGGCAATTAATTGGAGCTCCTGCACCACCCAATGGCCACAAGAAACATCGGACTTACTTCAGCACCATCACTATCCTCAGCAATAAGCCAGAGAGATCTTACCTAGAGATCACACCCACCAGAATCATCCTGGATGATGGGGAAAGACTTATTCTGTCCTGCAACCGGAGCGCTGTTGTGCGGAGCAGCAGCCTTGAAGTGTCCATCTCCGCCAATTCCAACATCACGGTGACAATACGAGACACAATCAGCTTTGTAATTCTCATCCACCACTACAAGAAGCCAGCCCCATATCAGAGGGACCACCTGGGGTTCTATATCTCCAACAGTAAAGGCCTCTCTTCTGACTCCCACGGGTTACTGGGTAAGTAACAGGTTCTCAGGTTCAGAGCTGTAAACCAGAGAAAAATGATCCTTCCAAACAGTTTTAAAGGACAGAGACAGGAGGTGATGAAAAATGTAGGTGGGGATTAACTTTCCAGGTGAAACTTTTACTGCCACTCATAAATGACTTCTTTTGCCAGCATCCCCAACTCCTCTTCCATCTTTCTCTTTATGAGCTATCTCCCACTATCCCTGCTATGTCTGTGCCTGTTTTTCCCATTTCCAGTCTTTTTATGATTGCTTAATGCAGTCATCATTTGAATGCACATGACTGAAGTTCCCAGAAATGAATAATACAGAGAGGAAAACCAAGTATTTCACAAGAACCCCTAATAAGGCACCAATAAGACATTCTCTAATGATAGTCCTAAATCAGAATAGCCCAGCTGCTAATGTGCTCTCAGGAACATAACAGAGTTGGGTCTGACTCCCTCTAAGCAGAGAGGAGAGTCAGCTGAGGTCTTGCAGATCCCGAAAGAGAGCTCTAGTCACAGAGCTAGTGCATTGCCAGAGATCATTGGCTTTCAGCCTTCAAGTTCTGCGCTTGCATATGTACAGAGGGTCTGTCTTTGCAGGACTGAGCTGTTTACGCTTGAGCCTGATTGAGATCAAGAAACATTATTGTTTCTTGTTGCCCCTTTCTTTCAAACGTTTGAAGTGAAAGACGAGCCATCCCCACGTTGTGAGAGCAACTAGGCTTTAGGTAGGCTCAGAGAATGTCTAAATGGTTGAGCTCTTTCAGACAACAAGTAGTGATATTTATGGACATGCACAGGTGCAGAACTCTAAGGCTGAAGCCATAGTTTCCATGACATCAGGCACTCCCAGGTTAAGCAGAAGATAATCCTTCAGGAGTGGAGTTCTGGATTCAGGCCCTTAGCATGTGCAAATCTCTAAACCTACATTTAGATTTGGCCTGAAAGACCTTGCCCCCAAGAAGACAAGGGAAGAGAACTTGGAGCTGCAGGCCTAGATTATTTCTGCTTGCTGAGGGGCTTTGTATGAGCTGTTATCCTCTAGTAGCCACAGCCCACAGAGAGGAACTTACTGCTAGCAGCTCAGGAAGCTCTATCTCAGCCAATGTATCTTGACAAGTGGAAGAGAAACAGAATTTTATTCTAATCTCCATCTCTGTGAGATTTATAAAAGAATCGCAAGACCTAGACTCATCCTGCTATTGCTGAGAAGCCCTTCACAACCCCATATGCTAAGAGCTCTCAAAACACAGCTTATTAAAAAATTACTTATAAACAGACACAAAACAACGACTGAAGTAGTATATTTTATCTTGCCTTGCAGGTCAGTTCTTGAACCATGAAGTTAAACTTCTTCAGGAATCTCTAAACACAAGTCACCAGCAGGTTGGTCAGAACCAAACTGAAGCATTAAAGCCAAACCCTACAAATACCCTGAGAGTGAAGGGACGGCTTGTTCCTGTTGTGTGGAAGCAGAGGAGGATCTACAATGGCCAGCAGGAAGTTGACTGCTGGTTTGCCAAAAACAATGCAGACAAACTGATCGATGGGAGCTATAAAGACTATTTGGCTTCTCATCCTTTTGACACTGGGACCAGCTCTGGGATGATTAACAGCCTTTAAGACTGATCATAGCAATGCATTACAGCAGCGTGTGTGACAGTGGGTCCCTTCTGAAGCCTCTAGAGATAGGCAACTTACGAATATTTCTATACTTTTTGGTGCCAAAGAAACCACGGCTTTTTGCCCTTGGAAATCAACTGTCTCTCTTTCATGCTAGATGAATGACGTTCATCAAATTCCTGAAGACAAAGACAGGGGGGAAGAGTTGAGGACACAGTTAAAGGTGTGATTGGTGCTCTCCCAGTGGGACGGGAGGGAGAAAGGGGCTAGCAGTCATATCAGTGCAGAGAGCTGCTGGCCTTTAAATAAACCCATGCAGGGATCAGTGCAATACCCCCAGGGGCTGATTAGTCAGCTGGTGAAAGGCATGAATTATACAGCACAACGCCTATCTAGAGAGGAAACCTTGGGTGACAACAGTTTGCAAAGAAGTGACTTGGAGCACATGCTCCAGCCATGGTCCTGGGGAGGGAAGAGCGAGAGTGAGAGAGGTGAGGGTGGATATTCATCTGCAGAGAGCCATTAGCATCAAAAAGGTAACAAAGAAATCAAAACCTTAAATCAGCAGGCCACAAGAGGGTATTGTTTTTTTTGGTGACTGGGATGGGGTCTTGATTTGCCACTAAGCATAATGTTCCCTGAACCACTGCAGACTCCTAATACAGTGGTGAAAACCCTCAGGTGGTTTATTGCTGTCTGAGAGTACAGGCTGCATGCTTTGAAAGCACCTGTGGTCCTCAGCAGCAACAGGAGTGGTGCCAGCTCCCATTCCACGAAGCATCCCATTTGAATGACATTTAGGTTTAGTGATTTCATCCTGATTCTTTATGCACTCAGAGAGAAACAAAGTTCCATTGTGAGCTTCCAACAGACCTCCCACCTCCTTGAGCAGAGCATCACTTTCGCTTCGCAGAGATTTAAATTTGCTAAAAGATGAACCTGCACCCTCAATAGCTTATGACCCTACAAAGCACAGTCTAAATGTTGAATTTAAACTAAACATTTCTAGCTGCTTTTCTAATCAGGGAGGAAGTATTTATTTAGTCTGAATTTTCAAAAATTTTTCATCCCAGTTACCCTGGCTGCTTCTCCTTCCTTGCACTGCAGGAATTTGTACACAGCAAGAATTTGGCAGCAGGAGGTTAGGGAAGGGTCTGCCAGCCACCCCCACTGCAGGTGGTGCTGCTCTGCAAAGAAATCTCCAAACCCAAACAGCAAGGCTGTGGTCTATTTTAAAATGAGGCACCACTCAATAATGCTATACATCAGCCACAGGGGAGTTCGCTTAGTAGAGAACTTAGCCAAAGACAACTTCAACAACCACAAAGACATTTACATGGCAAGGCCCAACTGAACTCACATATACTCTACCTTTTCCAAGATTGAAAGGAAGGCGGGTGGGGGGGATAGAAGCATCTCCAGCAGCTAAATGATATCCATGTGTTACGAGAAAAATGAGTTGCCAGAGACCTACAGAAATAGGTTCAGTCTTGACTGATTTTTTGCATATTTAAAAATTAAATCGTACTGTTGCTGTAGGAGCTCTAGCTGGTGGTGGTGGTGGTTTGGGTGGGGTGTTTTCCAGTTGCTTGATCATTGAGTTAGCACTTCTAGCACTGTGACAGCAGAACAGGTAGACAGCACAGCTGATTATTCACAGCATATGCTGTAGGGAGAGAGAAACGGCTGAAAGCAACCAGCTAGATTTAATTGTGCTCTGGAAGGTCCTTACAGAGAGCTCAGCCAGTGCAAAACTTGTGCCAAGGCTCATGCTTTGGAAGAAAACGTGGAGACAAAACTACTGCTTTGAGCCTACCTAGCTTGGAAAACAGCCCTCCTGCAAGGGAGAATTGAAGGCAAGACCTTCGGCAGTCCTGAGCATGCAATAATCAAAGAGACTAAGGCTTGACAGTGTGCATGTGAGCCAGGAATAAGATAAGAAAAGGGAAAGAAGGCAACATCTCAGACACTTAAGAAGATAGTGGGAAGATCACCCAGTCCATTCCCAACTTACATCCCATTTCACTAGCACAGGATGAACAGGGTAGTGTCAGTGAACTTCTAGACAGTGCTAGGTTCAGCAGGTGTCTTCATACAGTCATTACTGCAATGAGCTTTCTTTGAAATTTTCACTCTCTTCCCCCATTTTGCTGTTCACGTGTATTGCTAGGGGGGTGTGATTTGGTTAGGCTCTCCTCTCTCCTGTATATAGGTATGTACACATATGTATTGCTAATGCTTCAGGTGCATCATTGGTCCTCTTCCCCAGCCAAGAAAACATTTCTTTCAGGGTCTGAAACGAACAATGATCAAGTCCAACTTCCCAGCCATGTGAAGCACCTAGAGCAATATACTCAAGTTCTCCTTAAGGCTCCAGTTATCCATTTCACAATAAATATTTTACAGCGAACACCGCAGTGAAGCTTTCATTTGGCAAAGATAAAGCGAGCTTTGAAGCTAAGGGTGGGTATGCTTTATGCTGCTCAACAAGCTTATGTTATCAGATGGCTGAAAGAACCACTCAGAAGTTAACAGTTCGTGCTCCTGCTACCCCAAGAGCAGGAAGGGCAAAAGCAGGTCGTGAACTGAAAACTTTGGCTTCCCCCATCTATAAAGGGGGTATCACAACACTCTTCCTCCCGAAGAAGGAGGATTTGTCCAGGCTTGGTCTTCGTATCCATTTGTGATAGCACAGAGGCATCCCACAAAGCACATTGTGCCAACTACACATACAAGCACACATTTACCGTCATCTCCACGAGTGTCACAGAGCACTTTGCTTTGCAGTGATATGGTTAAAGATTGGAAGCTGCTCAGATAGCTCAGGAATGAGGGCTGAGCAATCACTTTGGAGCACAATGGAAGAAATTGCACACTAACATTTTAGAGAAGGGAACAGGACTCCAAACTTCGGGGCTGCTGAAACAGCACTGGGAAGGACACGCTTCCTGGGCTATGGCCTATTGTGAGCCACCTCACTCAGCATCAACCAAAAGCTGAGCATCACATTTATTCCCTGACCAAGATCGCATCACTCACCTCCCATTTTAGGGCAAGGACTTTGCTGTGGCTGAATTTGCACTCTTCACACTCTGCAGCATTGCACTGTGCAGCTCTATAGCAAGAACAAAAACTGAAATACCAGTTCACCTTGAAACAGGGGGCAAGTTGCTAATAGGGGAAGCTGTTTTCAACTATTTTTTACTCAAGATCTTAAGCAGCACAAGAGTTGCTCCAGCCCTTACCAGTGCAGGACTCCGCAAGACAAGCAAAAGTTCCATTGCGAGAGTGATTTCATGAAGCAGTGTAAGTGATCTGTCCAGAGAGCTGTGTGCCATTTGTTCCAAGAGCCAATTGGCATGCCAGCACAAGTAGGATTTTGACCTTTCATTAAGTAAGGAAGAAAAAAGGGACTTAACTTCCAGAAATACATTGTAAGGCCGCACAGCTGCAAGCATAGCCAAGCACGTCTAGTTCACTAAGGGGCATGCAAGACTGATTTGCATCTAGCACTTCTAACCTACTTTGAAGTTGGAATAAAAACAACCACCCAAAAAACTTCACATCCTCTCAGCTCAGATTTTAAAGGACTAAAGCCCTAAGTCAGAAAATCCAAACCTTTTATTTACATGCTTGGTTAACAGAATTTTCCTGTGAAAACACAAGGGAGGGAAGACCAAAATAAACAAAACAACTCCTGCCCAACACTTCTGGGGACCCAGCTTACCTGGGTCTACCTGTTCAGTACAGTGGATCCTGGATCAGACCCTGCTCTAAGGACTATCCACTGGTTGGACTCGGTACAAGTCTCACCACAGCTGTATCTGCATCCAGCCGGGGAGCGCATTAAGCAGCTGCTCTGTTCTCTGTCCCCAGGAGAGCTGCAGAATGTTTTTGCATTTTTGCTGTTTATAGACTAATACAGCCTGTTGACAAGAGAGCAAGGCCAAAGCCCTGCGTCTCACACTTGGAGCAAAAGGTGCCAGCATCTGGGATGACCCATGGATCTCCCGCAGCAGCCTCACCTTGGGGCAATTTTCTTATTCCTACAAGATGAGGGCTGGTTAGTGGGGCTTCAGTGGGCTCTTCCAATCTGGTTTTTGGATCAGCTCCTGCAGAGATTTTACATGTTTATTTTGAGCTAGGTAAAAGGAAAGGAGTCAGCTTCTGGTTCCTGGCAAACATACGCCTGCAAGGTAGCAACTGCGATCAATCTCAGATGACTGCTCCAGGCTGAGTCCAGCACAGGCTGATGCTGCAGCATCAGGTTTTGCACTGAAGTGGCTCATACAACCCATCTACAGGAACTGAACACCGGTTAAGTTCTTTTTCTGCAGGTTTTCTAGGATACCCCTACTGTGGAGGACAACTTGCCCTGCAAGGAACACATCAGTTAAAGATTTCAACAGATTCCCCTTCTTCCCCTTTACAGGGTTCGGGTCTCGCAAAACATTAAGCATATGAAGACATTTCAAATGTGAAGCAGTTTTAGGTCAAACATTTATTGCATTCCTTATAAAACAGTAAAAAAGCATCAGATCCACTGAGACAATCTTCCCAATTCAAGACATTTAAATACATATCGCAAACCAGTTCTTTTGAGTATCTGTGCATATAAAAGTGTCACAGTTCAGACAGTACAGGATAGATTTTTTTCTATAAAAAAGCAATGCCTTTTGATTTCTATCTCTAGTCCTGACAGAGTTACACCCAGCTGGCCAGCCAGGGGAAGTACATATCCATACCCCTAACCTCAGTGTGCCTGCATGTGTTGAGGTTAGGGTCAGACAGGTAAAGTAGATGCTGCTCAAGCCCACACAGGATACACAGACACCATCCCAAAGAGACAACTGCAGAAGGACAGTTGTCCTGCCTACACGAGGCAGGCAAAAGGACCTCCACAGATCCATAGAGATCAACCTGCATTCCCCACCCTGCGCTTCCTTGGCCAGCTCAAGGATCACAGTGCTGCTCCCCTTCCTCCACCTCCCTTGTCTCGGTGCTGTCAGATGACCACCTGATAGCTGGGCTGCTTCATCTTCTGGTTCATTCCCTGGAGTCCTGAAGTATCCTGGTCACTTTCAGACTGATCAAAATCCATGTCTGGAGAGAGCAACACCTAGAGAGGAGAACAGACAAATGCTCACGGAGTCAAAGTCCTCAGGCAGATGCAACTGGAGCCTCCTCTGCTCTTAATACTGTAGGCAATTAGGCAATATCCCCAAGCAGCAGCTTGCTGAAGGGGTCAAGCACCCATAGACAGGTCTGCTGCAAGATCTCATCCTCCCTGGCAGAGGAGAGAGGTCTCAACGTCACCCTGACCACTCCAACAACAGCCAGGTACATGTGGGTGCAAACACTGTTGTGCTGGTGCCCCAAACCCACCCCCCCCCACCCCAAGAGCAGAACAGGCAGCTAAAAGCTCCGATCACCAAGGGACAGGACTCACGCACACATTCACCTTCAGGCCAGGCTGCAGCCTCAGAGGAGATGCACAAGAACTAGGCCACATTTTGCAAATGCTGTACCAAATGGAGACATTTTCCCAGGCACCCAGCTGCTGACCTCCAGAGCTCAGCCAGGAGAACAAGCAGAGCTACAGTTAGTTTCAGCCGTGGCCAGCAAGCTCAGGGATGCTGTCCTAGTTTGGCACCATCTTATTTCTACCTAGCACAGCATCTCCTTGCTCAGTCTGAACTGTGGAAGCCAGAACAGAGCGTTGACACCTCCCACCAATACCCCTCCAGATAAGAAAGTTTTGCTGCACAAACGAAAGACTGCCCATTGCCTCCAGGAACACCTACACTCTCAGCTGCTAACTTCAGACTTGAAGCTACCAACAGGCAGATTTGAGCCAACTGGCTGCCACCGGCCTGGAGTGTTTGCATGATGCAGACGGAACCATCCTGATGGGGCATCCTCCAGCCACATCATCTGGAAGAGGAAAAAGGCTGGATTTTACTCAGGTTATGGCTGCACTGCCTGCAGAAGAGCTGAAACCCAATGCCAGCCAGCAGGCTAGATGGACAAGCTGCTTGCATGGGTAGCATGCCTGACATTGTCTGCTCAACCCCATCCTACCCCTTCTTCCTACTACAGAAGCCCAGCTTTGAGCAAGAGAAGCCCTACTGCCTTTAGCCCCAACAATAGCTAGCCCTAAAGTGCAGTAAACCCTTCTGCTAGAGCTTGTGTCATACCCAGCAGCACCTGGGAGACAAGTCATAGGATTTCTGGTCAACACTGGTCACCCACATCAGAAGCCTGGCCAGGTCCTTGGCACCTCAGAACCTGACTCTGCAGCGGGGCACAACTCTAGCGGCACAGCCAAGGACCTTCAGTTTTATTTCTGGGCAATGCCAGAATCCCTTTCCCTCTCCTCCACTTGCCCCATCACAGAACCCAAACAGCATCATCAGTTCATGGACAACGTGGGGAAAAAGGGCCAGCTATCACACTCTTCCCCTTGCCTAAAATAAATAAAGAAATAAAAATGCAGCTTCCTCCAGTGAGGCAGTGTAGACCTCCCACCCAAGCCTCAGCCCCATCTGACCCTACTTTGCTCCAAAGTAGGAACCAATGCACTATGAAGCCCCCCTGTGCCCAACCCACGGCACGTCTCCACCTCAAAGGCACCAGCTGAAGGACAGCTCATGGGCTTTCAGCCAAACAGAGCCCACCAATCCTTTGGAAAAAGCCAGGAGCACGGGGAACTAGTCTTATTCATGGCCATCTCCAGGCACAGCTGTGAATTAACGTGCCTTCCACTTGTTCGTTTAGGCAGTGCTGCCGGGCCAGTCACCACAGCAACAAAGCGACTAAACAGGAAAAGCAAACTGCAATGAATCAATGACTTCAAAGAAGCCAGAGAGCCGCAGGGCACGACTTCCTCCCCACCCTCACACACACTCCAGCCCCTCCATCTAATTTTGTTTTCTTCACAGCAGCACGTCAGATATTCAAACGCTCCGATTAAGATCTCTCATTCCCCTCTGTCCCCCATCCCCCAAATTGGTCTACACAATTTTTTTTTGGTTCAAGACATCACTGAAAAGTTTCCACTTCTTCCAAGTGAAGATTTCCTCTGTTTATCACATAAATATTGTGATGCTGTTGGCCCTGAAAAAAAATGGGCAATTAGTCACACAGCACTATAAATCACTGAACTCTGACAGGCTGCAACAGGCTATCTTTGGGGTCTAATGAACTGGTAATTTAAGTGGGCTTCAGCTGCAAACTCAAATCCTCTCTGTCAACCACGGCTGACAGAGCAGGCACATAGCATTGTGCATCCAGACCCGTTCAGGCTGCTACCTGCCCACTGCGTGGCTCATATGAAGCTGTTTGAACCAACATTCCTCTGGTAACCCTTCCACAATTCCCTGGGGAGCTTCATCATGAAAAGGCACCTCATCATTATGACGGCCACGGTGCGCGCCCTCAGATACGGCTTTTCCAACAGAACTGTTTGGGAGTTTTTAGCACAGCTTGGCCAAGGCACTTCCCTTACAGATGCATCCAGGTCGGAATCGCAGAAGGTCAGTGGCACAGCTGGGAATGGACCACAGTTTCCCAGTCCCAGGACAACGTGCTACTGTCTCACTCAGCAGTCCTCAAATCCTTCATGCATTCCTCCCCACACAAGGAGGCCAGCAGCTTGCAAAACAGCATAGGTCATGCTACAGAAATGGGGCTGCCCACGCGCTCTGCCAGCTCCTCTTGTCTGGGAGAAGAGGCTGCCCACTGGTTTGGTACCCCATCCAAGCAGGCCCTTCAGACAATCAAGCCTTCTCTGCAGCAGAGAAAGAGATTGCATAGGACAAGAAGAGCTGTGACACAGGTTGGAAAACAGAGAAGCTTGGGGCCATTTCCCTGTGACCAACAGAAAGTTGTTTGCCTAAAACTCCACCAGCCTGGTGTAGAGGTAGGAACCATCCCATCTTCCTCCTACGTCTGAGTTTAGATGAGCTTCCATGTATCAGTAGGACTGACAGGTGGAACAGTCTCCTTCCAGAGGCACCTCTATACCCATTTTCATTTAACTTCCCCTAACGAGCATGTACATGAGCTCACCCTGAGCTTGAGCTATTTAAAAATCAGCTTAGTTAACCAACAAGCAAGCCAAACTTGCTCTTGGAATATTCTTGCAATCCTTAAAATCAAGCAGTAAAGGTATTGGCATTCATCCACACTTTCAATCTAGCAATTTGCCAAGAGTTACAGTTCCTATGGAGGGGATTAGGATTGGTGCTGAACTCCATGTTGACCAAAGGCAGGTTCCATGCAGTTGTCATGGTTTTGGCTGGGATAGAGTTAATTTTCTTCGTAGAGGCTCACACAATGCTGTGTTTTGGATTTTTGATGAAAATAGTGGTGATGTTTTTGGTTGTTGCAGAGCAGTATTTACATAGAGCCAAGGACTTTTTTGCTTCTTGTGCTGCCCTGTCAGCGAGGAGGCTGGGGATGCACAGGGAGCTGGGAGGAGACATAGCCAGGGCAGGTGACCCAGACTGACCAAAGAGATATTCCACACCATATGACGTCATGCTCAGCCATAAAAGCTGGGGTAAAGAAGGAGGAAGGGGGCGGCGTGGAGAGTGATGGCGTTTGTCTTCCCAAGAAACCATTACGCATGATGAGCCCTGCTGTCCTGGCAGTGGCTGAACACCTGCCTGCCCATGGGAAGTAGCGAAAGAATTCCTTGTTTTGCTTTGCTTGCGCGCGCTGCTTTTGCTATACCTAGTAAACTGTCTTTAGCTCAACCCATGAGTTCTCGCACTTTTACCTTTCTGATTCTCTCCCCGTCCCACCTGGGGAGGGTGAGCGAGCGGCTGTGTGGCACTTAGCTGCCTACCGGGGCTAAACCACAACAGCAGTATATCAGCTTTCCTCCCAGCCTTAAACTAGCCTCCAGTTTCACCCTTATGGCTCTTAGACTGAATTTTGCTTTAATGCTCGTCTCTGAAAAATGTAAGCTTTCAAAACAAACAAACAAACAAAAAAACCTCACCCATCTCCCTGGGGGAAAAAAAACAAGTCCAAAAAGATCAAATAAATTGTTATAAAAACTGACTTGTTTTCCTGAGTGTAGAAAACAAAGAAACCACTGATAAGATCTTAAGTTTATTGGCACTTGCAAGGGCAAGGGAAAAAGAGGCTCAGGTCAAGGGCAGGACGCATGCAAAGCAGAAATAAGGGCCATATAGCTGAATGTATTTCCCCAGACTGAATGGATTCAAACCGGCACTCTTGAGATCTCTCTCCATCCCACGAGAAGGCAAAAGCGAACTGCATGAACATTTACCAAGGCAGGGCACAAGTCTGAAACAAAGATTTAAGGCTGACTTGGAAGCAAGAGTGAAATTCTTCCAGCTGTAAGACTGAATTTGTCCCTTTCAGGGTTTCAGTAGTTCAACAGTAGTTCCACTATAAACAAGAGCCCAGTGGCACATCTGCTCACCAGAAGAGCCTCAAAACCCATGACAGATGAGCAGTTCTTTGGTCTACACTACAGCTGTGGAGTCAGTAAGCAACACCAGCGGCAGGACTGCCAGGTCTCTTCTTGCTACCCAGCTGCTCTACCAAACCAAGGACAAAACTGACTTTTCCTGCTACCCCTATAGTACACGCTGAGTGCAGGTTTTTAACAGGTTAACTTCTCCCCCCTCCTTTTCCAAACACAAACTGCTAGTTCAAGTGAAAATAATGACACTCTACTGGTGAGATAGGCAGAGGGCTGAAACTCAAGAAGGAAGCATGATGGGGAGCTGTTGGCGCCTGCTGCTAGACAGCCCTGATGAACCCTGATAAACCACAGGACACATTAGCCTCAGCCAGCCCTGCCCTGCACAGAGATGCTTCTCAGTTCCCTCTCTCCCCTGCAGCTGGGCAGCAGGGATGGAGGGAGGGAATTCCCCCACTTGAACAGGTTATTGTAGCAGCAATGAGCCCAAACCCTCATTTTCCAATTTTGAGCCTAAATTCCATGCAATCTAGCTGTAGTGCTCAGCTAGCCAACATGAGCTTTAATTCACAGTCTAAAAAAAGATATTAAAAGCAAGGGCCTATGGCTATACCTCAAGGCCCAATGCCAAGAAATGGAATTGGAAAAGCAGGTCGCTCATTTCTGTATTTTTTTTTAAGTATCCTTTTCTGCCCAATCTATTTTTATAGTGCTGGACCAGATGCACAGGAACATGTCTGAGCAGAAGGATGCAGTCCCTGCACACAGCTCCAGGTACAAGCCTGTCACCTCGACAGCTCCACTGCAGTGATCAGAGTTTCAAGATGGACAGATGGACTGCACATTGAAGGTGTCAGCAAAAATTTGTCTGAGAAAAGGAGTCTAATACTTGGAACATGGGAGAAGCCTTTGACAGCAAGAGTCACCCTGTGAGAGTCCCATTTCCATCACTTGAAACAACCTGTCTAGGTCGAGCTACCAAAAGAGCCTTTCCTAGCTTCTGGATATTAACAGGTATATTCCCTTTAGATTATCCAGAAACTGAGCTAGAGGCCACAAAACACTTGTCCCCTCCAGCAGAGCAAGGCAGAACGCCAACTCCATTTCCATGGAGATCTGGTGACTCCAACACCATCTGTGTATCCACAGTAGCACCAGCCTGAAGGTTTCCATTGACATCTATGAGACTAGATGATCCACATTTAGGTTGCAATGGGTTGGATGGGAGGTTGGAGTCTCAACTAGAGATGCCACCTCCTTGCCCTTGCTTGTGAGCTGGTGTAATTTTAACTGATCTTAAACCTTCAGGAACACACGAGCATATCCAGCCAGTAAAGCTGATCTTCACCACCAGCTTTACGTTTTGAGCTGGTCCAACCTAGCTCTTCCAAGGAAGTACCACTCTTGAACACCAGCCACCACCAAGAAACCAGGACTGTGCCATAACTAGGAAGAAGTTTGTGTCCAGAGTTAATCCACCTTTATCATAGAGTGCTTTGGGTTGGAATGGACCTTAAAGACTATCTGGTTCCAATCCCCTGCCATGGGCATGGACACCTTCCACTAGACCAGGTTGCCCAAAGCCCCGTCCAACCTGGCCTTGAGCACTGCCAGGGATGGGGCATCCGCAGCTTCTCTGGGCAAGGTAGGAGCTCCTAGGTAGGAGTCCTCAGTTTCAACGCACAACTATCAAGGCATACAGGTACTGCTCAGCTCAGGCCCCTCTTCCCTCCCCTCCCCAGATCAATACAGGTTTCTCAAGGATGTCCCAGTTATGCACACAGCTCAGGAAACTCCCTGGGACACACTGCTCACATGTTTTTAGTAACCTTGCCAAGCTACAACTGTTTATCTGGAGGCCAGGCCAGGAGGAATGACTCACTTGTCTCACCAGCTGCTTGCATCTGCCTGCCCTTCCTGCCAGGAGAAGGATTCCTCTGATGCTGTAACCCCAGCAGAAGCAGCCAGATCCCCATTGCACCTTTGAGCCAAAGCCATTGCTGCTGGGTGGACCATCGAGCACGCCACTGAACACTACTACCTCTGCACGCATTGCAATGTTGCCAGTAATCAGCCATCCCATTCAGTAGCACAAGAGCAGAGCTACTCTGTAAGAGAGCGCTCAGAAAGCAAGAGCTATTTCTGTTCATCCTAAATTCCTCAGCAGAAGCTACTCCAGGAGCAAGCCTGCAACTGCCAGAAGCTATCTTATCTTAGCGAGCCTTGCCAGCAAGCTGCAGGATACCAGGAGTCATACACTGCGCACTCAAACCAGGGCTGGGAGCCAGGGGTAGGAAGGGAATTCAATTCAGCTACTCAGGTTGTGGCTGTTGCCCAAAATCTGATGGGAAGCACAGACACTACCTGCCTGGCAAACCGTGTGTCACTAACAAGAAGAAAAATGCCTACTGATATTGGAGTATTCCACTTCCATTCCATCCCTCCCTCTCCTTAACTTTAAGGGTCAAGCTCAGACTACACAAAATGCAGCTTTCTACAGCTACAAGACCATTATCAGTCTGAATAATTCCAAACTCTAACAGAAAATAGCATTCCCACTTAAGCCTTGTCCTCCAAGAAAAGGAGGTTACTAATTACAGCAAGGAAAGCAAGCTCTTCTAAGCCAAGATTGACGACAAGTAGTGATGGCAAAGTTGAGTGACAGCACACAGGTGCCCACCAGCCTCAGCCTGCACTGCAAGAAGCTAGCTCTTCCCTCACAGGACACTGTCATCACTGAGGGCAATATTTCAGCACCACTTTGTAGGCTGCGATACCATCTCTACTCAGGCAGGGCTAGATCCTCCCAGGAAGCATCTCTGACCTCAGCTGCAAGCATGGAACATTAGCTTGACTTCACAGGGTCACCTTCCACATTCATGAATCATCACCCCAGGTCTGTGTAACATCATGGTATGTCACACAGTTCTGGCTAAACACACAGGCCATACCCAAGCTTGCAGTTTGGTCTCTGGCACAGGACATCTTTGGTCTTACCTGAGATTCCTCAGTCCTCCTAGCCCCAGGGGTTTCTATGGATCCATTGATGTCCAGGGTGTCTTTCTGCTTATAATATTTCCTCATAATCAAGCTGTCCACAACCCAGAACATAATGGCCTTGGGGAGGAAGGAGTTAAATAAATAGATTACAGAGACCAAAACACAAAGTCATGCAAACCAAGCTCTTTCTTCTCCTTTTGGATTCTTCAAAACTCCAGCCCCCAGCAATCTGATCTGATATCCAAAATAATCCTGCGTTAAGCGTGTCTGTGGGGGGTTGGATGAGGCAAAATCCCAGGGTCCCTTCCTCACAAATTCTGTTGATTCCCTATTTGCTGGAGGCCCAACGAAAACAGGCGACGATAGGCCAAGTTTCTGCCAGGAATAAACCATTGAACCAACCCCCATCCAAGGTTCACCTGCTCTGTCTGCATCAGTCACTTTGAGAACTAGGTCATTTCTCTGAAAAGCAGTTTGCTTTTGAATAAGGAAGTGTACCATGGGGTGGGGTTGGGAGGAGAGGTTGGTAGCACAGGCAGGTAAACTCAGCTTTGCCAATGCTGCTTTCATTGTAAGAGTTGCAAAGAGTTCAACTCGCTCCTTGTTCAGGAGTGATCTCAATGCTAACACCTTGTCCTCACTTCCCATCTTGGTACGAGCTAAGCTGCAGGTCAAACAGTACCCAGAATAACGGAAAGTAGGAAAAGCCTGAGCTTTCGCCAAACTAGTTTTGAGAGTACCAATCATTTTGGGCAACCTGAACACCTTTCAATGCAATAACCTAGCCAAACAGCTCACACAGGATGTTACTTCATAGTCATCTTTAAATTTTGAACCTCTGCTCCTCACTCCCATCACTATACCACTGCAAAAGCTTCAACACTTCTGTTTGATGTTTTTATGAATGTTTGCAAATTTAAGTGAAGGTGACATCACAGCTTTAAATTTTGCAATTGGACATAGACCATGTCCAGTAGGAGGTCTGTTCCTGGTAACACCAAACACCTGTCAAAGGGCCCAAGTCTCTTGTTTTAGCAGTGCTTGGCACCCATGTTGCATTACAACAGCAGCACATGGTCAGTCTGATGCCCTCATGCCAAGTACATGTCACTACATTTGCAGAGAGACGTGTATGAATCTGTCATGGACAACCAGATTACTACTTTAATGGGACTCTGGCCTCTATTTCTGCTGAAAACAGTTTTTTGGCCACTCTTTAATAGCCTTGTTGAATATAAGAAAGGAAGAAGGTGTTTTTTTTTGTTTTTTTTTTTTTTTAAAGGCTGGAGTACAAACAAGATGTTTGAGATATTTGAGGCCCTGTGCTTTGTTTGTAGAGACTCTTCACTTGGCACTTACAACAGAAGATATAAAATTGTTTTTTCCTTCCTTGGCTACAGTACACTTCAAAAAAAAAAGCTCACTTGATCAAGGACAAGTTTGTTGTTAATACATCATAGCAAGAAGATGACAGCCTTCTGTGCTTAAGGTCCACTGAATTATCTTCATTTTTCTTTCCAACTCTCTTCCCATACCCATACACATCTTCCCCCCCACTTATACCTCCAATTGAAAGCACAGCAGGTTGCCAAGAGTCACCACTGATAAGCCATCCTATCGTCACTTAACGGGCTTTGGGGAATCCTTGTACTTGCAGCTTGCTGCTGAGATGCAGTTCGCAGCTGATGAGCCTCAGCTTTCCTCAGAAAGGTAAAGAATCAGCCACCCAACAGCTTGGATGAGGGAGTGGGAATCAGGAACAGAGCCCATGGTAGGGCAGTAGTGACAGATTTGTGCTTGTGACAAGAAGTATTCTTTGCTTCCACTCCCCTCCACTTCAGTTACTCAAGGCTGCCCCAACCAACCCCTGTACACTCTCCCCATTGGAAGCAACCATGATTTTAAAGCCACTCCATCCAGTGTTTGCAGAGGCAACACTTACATTGACTATAAAGGGCACAACAAGCATGACCAGGACGAGCTCCAGCTCGGGGTTTGGGATGTAACTCAGTAGGATCTGCTGAAGCTGCAGAGAAAAAAGCATTTAGAAGTGTTACTTGAATAGCTGTTTGCTGCAAACTGGTTGCCTTCACCAGCCGTCTCTTAACTAGGGCTCTGCAGCCTTTGCTTTAGCCCAGCTCAGAGAGATTACACAGGCTATTCCTTCAGCCCAGCTGCCAAGCATTTGATTTTGTATAGATCAAGAAGTGAATACTGCCAGTCTTTCAGTTTAACCACCTGTGACAACAACTGGTGGGACTGTTCTTGGCTCTCTGAGCCTAGCTGCAAAATATGCACACCAGCCATGCATGAGGTGCACGGAGGAGAATCCAGCAGCGTCTCTGGATCTAGCAGTGTGCTGCTGAACAACATGTTCACATGCAGTCACATACTAGATCCACATTCACATCCAAGTCTGAGCACTGTGGGCTACTGGGTTTGAAGTACAAGCCCTAAACACGAACAGATAAATGCTCCCAGAGTGCAGTAACTCCTCAGTTAAAGTCACATCAGCCTGTTGGGTACCAGGCACTAAGTGTAAATGCACTCAGTACTGACCCCTTAACACCTTAATTGGCTTTTATACCAGGGAATTACCCATGACACCTACCTGCCACCATGTAGGTGACTACAACTGCCACAGGATTATCACTTTTTTTTTAAAATAAAAAAAGACTAATGATCAGCACAGTTACCATTGCATGAGCTACCATACAAAAGCAGGGGGAGAAGGATGGGATACTACTTTGATAGAGGTTAATTTGGAAAGAACTAAGAGCACCCCTAGTTTCGCCATGAGATCACAAACAACAAACTGACAAGATAAGGTGGAAATCCCCTGGCAGAACTACAGTAGCTCAGCCGCGAGCCCAGCCTGTTTTACCCTTCCAAGGATGGAAAAGGAAGCTAAAAAAAAAAACCCTAATTCTACTAGTTTTTGACCAGCATGAGAACATATTAGAAGCCAAGCTGTTATGAAAATCATGTTTCCTCAAACTTAAGTAATAGCTAATTATCACAGAGCTGTCAACAAGTCATAAGGATTAAAGACCTATGATGATGTGGACCATTAACAAGGCAAAGTTGACAAGAAACAAGCCACAACAGCTGTAGCTTGAAAACTACAGCTTAGGAGCTTACCTTTGTCCAACCAGGGATAAGCAGGACAAGGCTAATCACAGTCTTCTCAAAAACCATTATCAGCAAGTAGAGGATACACTGGCCAATCCAGGCAGCAGCTTGTGGAGGGTCACCTGGGAAAATTGCACATTACATGTGACACAGGATAGGAGGAGACAGCCTTGCAGAGAAATTGCCTGATGCCTGATACCCAAGTTGATCAGCAGGACAAGGAAAGGGTGTCATATTGCAAATTCTGTAGTGAGAAAAAAGCTCACCAGCAAGGAAAAAATTCTAATTAGTGGAGAGATTCTCTATCTGTAGCTGCAAGAGCATGCACCCAAGGCAAAAGGTTTTGTGTCCCTGCTGGATCTAGAGATCATTACTCCATTGAAGATCAAAACAAGCCAAGATCTAAGCTCAAAGCTTTCTAGTTTATTACTAGAAAAAAAAAGTAAATCTGACTTGTATTGAAGAAACTTTAGTAGACTTGCATCCCTTACTAGCTGCAGCTTATTTTGCACCTTTGCAAATTGATGTGGAGAAATAACAGCAGAAAGACAAAAGTGTACCCTGCTTCCATTTGTACAGGCTCCCTGCATCAGGGCAGCTGGTCTTTTGTACTGCAGTTGTGATCTTGAATTGAGCTTGGCTATAAGCAAGAGAGCTATCCCTCAAGAGCCACCACCAGCGCCCTTCATTCTAGAAGCCATTTTTTCTACTCATTTGAGAACTGATTCTGAAATGAAGATAACAATTAAACCAGAAGTCTGGTTAATTTGAAGGGCAAGCAAGTAACAAAGGAATTTCAGAAAACTCAAAAAGCCCCACCTACCTCCCAGATGCTAACACTACCTATTACCATCTGCATGTAGCTGTACTCTCCATTCCACCAACCTGCCCCTGAAATCCACCGAGAGCAGAAAACCATCTTATTGCCTGGCATCTCCTCCTGCATCACCTGTCCTTCCTAGATCAATTGCTCTGCTGGAGCTGAAGCCCTACAAGTGTCCTACAAGGCAGGCAGGCAGTCTCTGCTAAGGTGGATAGGCACAGCCCAGGCTCTGCCTGGAGACCTGGAATTCCCTGTGTTTATCCAGCATCCCTAGCACTTGCATACTCAAGAACCATGCTCATCTGGCAGCCACTCCTGGGCTCTCCAGGGCCACAGCACAGCAATATCACAAGTGACCAATGAAAGAGCCTTTCCTAGGAACTTTAAGGAGACTGTTATCCAAAACAAGGTTCATAAAAGTTGATCCAATCTCCTCCAAGGCTCTGTGGCTCCTTCCCCCAAGCAGAGATGCATGTTTTCCCTCTCCTTCAGCCACAAATGGGCATTGCAGGTATCCAGCCCGTGGTGTTGAGCTATTTTGAGCTGAATGGATACAAGGATGAGGGAGAGAAGCCCTGTTTGTACAAGCTGGCCAGTACCCCATCTCCTCAAAGCACAGAGCACTAGAACCCTTGTATAGAGAAGAAGCTTGAAATCCAAAGTCTCAACATCTTACTCAAACAGTTCCTTAGAAGCAGGCATTGCTTTGGGGCATCAGTAGCTTGGTTTGCTCCTTTTGCCAGGGTTCCAGAGACTTCTCTAAGTTTACCAAGGTGAAGAGAAGTGAAATCTGCAAAGACAGGCTTTCCCCCACTTTTTCCACCACCTTCCAGTGGCTGGGAGCCTTGTAGGAGTAGCTTAAAACCCCTGACCCATTTTGACCAGAATTTTAGACTGATAATCCTTTCTGAATTAAAACTCATCCCAAAGACAATCCCCAAACCAAAGCACTGCCACAGACTGACCCTCTTCTATACAAAGGTCAGTCAGTACCCTGTACGCTCCTGTATTAAAACATAAACCACCAAATTTATCACCCACAAGTCACTCCCTGCCACATCTTATCTGCCGAGTTCCCAGCAACAGTCCAAAAGTTTCTCATCATCAATTTCAACACAAAAAGCATAAGCTTTCAGTCCTAAACAGAATTAGTTTTTCGCTGATGGAGTGAATGGCTGGTTACGTGACACTGTGAGCAAGAGATGGGGGCTCCATCGCCCCAGGTTTTAGAGCAATCCACTAAAAAAGAATCAATGCTAATTAAATATGAATGCTACCAACAGAGTACTTACCAAGTAATAATTAAAAGCATATTTGTATTGTTAACGATGATAATGGTACCATATCTATTACACGTGCTTGCTTCAGCTAAGTACCCTGCCAGCTGTTTATCTTCTTCCCATGTCGTCAGAATATACCTTGGGTCTGCAAAACTGAGCTACAGTATCTGGCTTAGGAAAGATGCAGCATTTCCTCTTACTACTCAGATCTAAAGATAATCCCTGGCAACATTTGTTTCCAGAGAAATGGGGCCAGAATTTGGAATTGCATCCGTGCAAGAGAACCCAACCCACTGTGAGAGGTGGACACTCGATCTGCTCTTGGATGGCAGCAGGCTGGGAGCTCTGCCCTGCTCTTCTCAGCACAGTGCTGCTGAGACATGGCAATGAAGCCCACACAAGCAGTTTGCAAGAGCACATTTATCCAAACCATCACACATAGCTCCGGTCACTGAAACCAGAGGCATGTGCCAGGATTTAGTAAGAGCTGGTATCTGACCAAGTGCAGAATCCGCTTCCCAGGGACAGCGAAACAGGTTTGCATATATATTTGTCCTTATTCTGTCATTTGTTAGCAGTGTACAAAAATATTTGCAAAGCTACAGCTAAGAAGGAGAGGCATCCAGATAGCGTCTCCATGCCAGAGACCTCCAAGTGATCACCTCATGTCCCAGCGTCTTAACTGCCCAAGCCACGATCAAAAAGGAAGCAAAGGAGAGGAGAGGCAAGGACATGGAAGCTGTGGCTTCAGGAAGCTGCGGGGCTGTGAGGACAGCCAGCAGAGAGCCAGACCAGCAGGCAACTGCACAGGGAGGGGGAAGAAAGAGGGAGCCAGGAAGGTTACATGCAAGTGCAACCGGCAGAGCCCACAGAGGATTTCAGAGAGCACACGTCTGCACTCTCTGGCAGCCAACAGCTTAATGGGTGGTCTGTGGAGGAGACAGGAGCAGTGTTATTGGCAGTCTGCAATTAAAGGCTGGCGTTGGAGAGGCTTTGCTGCTCCTGAAGCATGCACAGCCTGTCCTGATGGGCTCTGGTGCCTACTCATCTTTGGCGCAGGTTGAGTATTGTGGGGCTTTTTGCCAGATACCCCAAGACCAACCAATCCTCCCACTAGCCCCCCGATTACCATCATCCATCAGAGCTTCGAGTACAAATAGGAAAACAAACATATCCATTATCTCCTTCCTGCTGTTGAACTCTTTCCCTTTTGCTCTGTGTTGTCAGCTGCTGCGCTCAATCCCCCATGGGGAACCGGGGACAAACGGCCACAGCACCCTGTGCTAATCAGCTCTTCTGCACTGAGATCGAAACAGCACTTGCAGCATACTTCTCTGATGTCTCAGCTTGCCCAAAAAGCAGCAGAAAGTTTGAGGTATCCCAAATACCTGCTCCCTCACACCCTTTTGGTGATAGGTCACTGCCATTCATTATCACAAACAGCTATATCTCTTAGCTTTGTGTACCGTGCACTAGACAGCCCTAACCCTCAACAAATCATCTTTACAGACAGGTTTTGGCTACCCAGGCTGAGATACAGACACTACAAGAAACAACCTGCTTCCTAGCCCAGCCACGGCACGGACTTGCCATGTTTCTAAGGCTATCACCTCCTCGCCCAAAGCATTTCTCCCTCACTTTTAGTTTGGAGGAGGAGAAAAAAAAATCTCCCCCCCCATGATTTTCTTGGTGGTTGACAACCAAGGTTGACAACCTTGGTAGGTTGACAACCTACCTAGGTGGCAGCAAGATCCCACCTAGCCTCTGTATTAGGGAAGCCCACTATCTCCAAGACATAGGTCTACCCCAGTTAGGCCAGCTTCCCCAGCTACCTGAGGGCACGTGCAAGTGGTACGGACAGCCTGTGCTACCACAGCAGGGTAAATCTGTGCACCTCACTACTCACCACACATCACCTTGTCAAAGGTGCATCCACCCCAGCATGGAGCATCAAATATTCAGACTTCTCACCCTGGTCCTTTCTGCAGCACCTAAAGCAGCAGCTGTGGATCTCCTCTGCTGTTAGAGGGACATTAGCAATTCTTAAGTGTCCAGAGTAAAACAGTGGAAGGATATGCAGAGACCCACAGACCTATGTAGAGGCCAGACGTGGCCACCTACTCTATCACCTTAAGGAGCCTAAAGTTGCTACTGTCTTGCAACCTTTTTTGCCTCTTCTTAGACAGAGCTTTGTTTTCAGACTACAGGATGAGATGTTTCTGTACAGGAACCCATCCTGAAGCACAAAATTAGACTGCTTTCTTGCCATTCCCTGGCAGGAAGATCAGAGGGTGTCTCTGCAGTTATTTTTTCCAGCATCTTGGTGTCCCAAAGGCAGAAGGCTGCTCAATACTAAAATAACTGAGGACAAAGATGAAAAATGGAACAGCAGCATGGCCTATAGGGCCACAAGGATGACTTCAGCTATAAATACAGTGGCTTGTTTCCTCTCCACCAAGGAGGTCATCTGGCTGCTCCTTACCTCAGCAGACTTGAAGTCATCCAAAGGCCACTGATCCATGACAGCAACCATCACCCAAGTCTAACTTATCGCTGACTAGTGACAGTAATACACAAGTCACTGTCTGCTGGTATCTCATCAGGGAAGAGGTAGGCTTCAGCGTGGTCCCCAGGCAAGCCCAAAAGACATTGGCCATCTCTCTTCCTCCCTCCAGTCAGGGAGTGAGGCTAGAGAACTTCAGCTGATCCCAGCTAACCCAGCACCTCGTTTAGGCTCTGGGTTCCTACAGCCAGATGGTCGAAGGCATTCTTAGATGCAACTTAATGTCTGTAATGGACCAAGTGCTGTCCAGAGGTTCCTTAGTCCATGGATAGGAGAGGATTCTCCTTACATCACGTGTTTCCATTAGAAAATTCAAGTGAGTGCCTACAAGGCCGTTTCTGCCATACAAGATGGCCAGCCAACAAAAACTGATCTGCTCCCTGGAGGCTAGAACCAAATAAATACCCTCCTCTTCGCTGTGAGCAAAGCTTCCCTTTCCATGCAAAGCAGAGGGGAACAGGTGCAGAGGATCTTTGTTGCCTCTGTATCTCATCTGCTAGAAGAAGCCACCTCTCACGCTCCCTTTGAACAGTCCCCTGAAGCAAGGACAGATTTTTGTCCCCCAGTCCTAGTGGAAAGGTAACCCAGTACCTCTTAGCTCTATGCACTGACTCTACCACCAACCTCTCCTCTTAGCTGGATGAACATTCTTTATTCAATCCTTCTCATAGCCAGCTCCCACTCCGATAGAAATAAATATCTCCCTTAGCTTTCATCTGAAAGGATGCACACGCTGCATTTAGACAGCCCTCCTCCAGCAGCATTGCTGGTGCTCCCCACCCCATCCCACCATCAGCAATACCTCCTCGATACAGACCTAGGATCACTGGTGCCTGCAGCAACCTGACAAACGCATGTCTCACACATTCTGCTTGTGCGTGGGAGCCCAGCTGCTTGCAGAGCAAAAGCAGCACTGTTTGAAGTATTTGAGTTGTTACTACACAACAGGATTAGTTTAAATCCAGGCTGTCTAATGTACCAAGCTGTCAGCAGAGCCCACATGCTATTGCCAGACAGCTTTATTTATGGTCTTTCAGGGACTATGCATGCACTGAGCAGGTAGGAAAAAGTTTAACCATAGCCAGAGCAGAGGGTTCAGAGAGGCTGAAGCGAATATTTGAAAGCGCTGAAAGCCGCACTAGGTGAGATGGTGGGAACAGAGAAAATCAACAGATGCTCTTAATTAAGAGATTTAAATGGTACCTCCAAAACAAAGGAATTTAATTATCAATGCTAAGTACAAAGCAGGGTAAGAAATAGCAGCAAAGCATCTGAATCGCACAAGTGTTCACTTGGAGGGCAAGACCAGGTTTTCAGAGATTGGGACCTAACAAGCAATCGCACCAGTTACGGGCAGGACAAGTTGGCATCGGAGTAGCCAGACAGGCATCCCACTGGACATCCCAGACTCCTTCTGGCACATTCTGCATCTGAACTAAAAATGTACAGCTGGAATCAGCCACTGCTGATGCTGTCACACCACTGCTCTGGTCTTTGGTCCTTGGAGATATTGCTGTTGCAATGGAGCAAACACTGGCACTCCCCATCAGCCAGATCCAGGAGGGTTCAAAGGTTTGCACCCCTGCTCAGCGCAAGGGGCCTGAGCATGCACTCAACTATTTGAACACGATCCTCAGCCCCTTCTTTACTCTTCCCCCCTGGTCCTAGGAGTGAAAGACCAAGTATGCTAAGGACAAAACATCCCTTCAGGTTAGAGCTATTTTCAGCAGTATTTCCTCAAGCATTAGCAGCCAGCTCCCTTGGCTGCTTCGGAACGTGGGAATATTTGTTATGGAAATTTTGTACAACATCACAGCAGGGCCAAAGCAGCCTACACAGGTCCTCAGTTAAACTCAGCAGCTGGCACAGAGCATGTTCTCCTATAACTAAATTTGACCAGCAGAGTTCAGCAGGCCACTAAATAGACTTTAAAGGCCTCCAAGAAACATGCCTTTCCATTTCCAGACAGCAAATGAGCACAAAGCATCAAGCTTAGACTAGTCAGTGCCACAGCCCCAGTCCTACACAAGCCTGCCACCCTGGAGGCTTTCAAGCAAGGACACCCACTTTTTCCCTGCCGTTTCTTAACGCTCCTCTTCAGTGTTTGGCTTGCACATCACAGAAACCATGTATTAATGTGAATTCATAGTGTTTGTTTACCTTGCAGTATTATTTTAGAAATACTGGAATATTTCTTTTGATATATCTGCAATGCTAGGACACTGCAGCCATCAAGAGGTTTCCATTGCATATTACCATGGGAATTGGGGAATGAGAAGAGGGCTGGAGAAGTTTGGAGGTTGGGCACAAAGCCGAACTAGGCTTCATCTGCATGCTCCAACACCAGACAGCACCTCCTCTGCTCAGTCTGTACAGACCCAGCAGCACCTCCAAGACCTTGCATATCCACCTCCTGATTGCCTTGCAACTCAAGACTCTGCTTTGCTCTCCTCCCTGCAGAAGTTCCCCACAGGAAGAGCACCTACAGATGTGGCCTGCTGCTACCCTGCTAGAGCAATGGAGCATTGAGTGTTTGTGGAGTAACCACCATTTTTCAAAGTCTACTCAAACTCAGACGCAGGCTGAACCTCTCCAATCTTTGCTCTTCAGAGCCAAGCATCTCCAGAAGAAACTGCAGCCTTTTCTAATGCAGTTTCCTAGGTTTAAAGGCAGTCCAAAGAGCAAACGAGCTGCCAGGCAAAGATGGAGAACATAAGCATATAGGAGCTTTTGACTCTCCACTAGCTAAAAACAGGTCATTCCTGGCTGCAGCAGTCTTTGGCTAGGAACTCAGGCACAAGAAGAAGCTGACCTCAGAATGGGTGTCTCCCTTTTTTGGAAATATGAATTTTTTTTCTAAACAGTCAGTTCTGGACAGCTGGTGGCTTGAAAGAGCAGTGTAGGTTTAGGGACTTTTCCTTCCCCTCCCCTTTGCTTCTCCATTAATCCTGGTATTGCTCTCTTGCAGGGAAAACCACCTGGGGCCGAGGAGACAGGGAAAACAACAGCTGAGCAGAAGGGACTGTTGGAGCATCAAACACATAGGATAACTGCAGGGGTTTGTATAGGTTGCAGGGATGCAGCCAAAAGTTGAAGTGTCAGAAAGGAAGCAGTTGCAAAAGATTTTTGCTTGAAGACCATGCAGGTGGATAGGTACTGGCAATACAGGAGAAAGACAACTGTTCCTTCCTGATGGATGGAGCAATGGCATTCGCCGGTGTCTGCAACAGATTTGGTGTTCTCCTGGTATTCTGTCCTTCTTCCTTTGCAGGACTGCAAGGGAAGCTTTTGTTCCTTGGAATAACTGAGGAAAGCAACATAAGTCTGGTACAGCAATTAGTCCAGAAAACGAATAATTTCTGGAGCCTGTATGAGACTGTACAAAGTTTGCCAGCATCTTCCAGACCAGTCTGGAAGTTACTTCACACCCGAGATGAGGATAGCAGAGTTTTGCTTCCCTAGCTCTGCAGCAAGATTGCACACTGGACACGCCACTTGACCCCTACCTATTCCCCCCCTCATCATGGTCATTCTGGCCAGAGACCTGCACCGAAAGCAGTGCTGGGCAGATGAGATATTTAATCCCCAATTCATGAGCTAAATTCAAGCAACAGCAGAAACTATTTTTTGTTAATGAAAGCAAGATTTCCTCAGGAGTGAGCAGTTTCTGTAGTCTAAGCCAGCCTTCTCGAGGCAGGAGCTACAGCTCAACAGAAGCTCATTACTGCTCCACAAGGCTGAAGCGGGCTGTCAATACACGTTAACGTTTCCTTGCTTCTGTTCCACTGCAGACGTGGCGTGTGAGGCTGTGCTCCGGGGTGACTGCGGCTGGGCTTGAGTCCTCGCAATTCAAAAGGGGAAGAAGTATCAGTCCCTGAACCAAGAATATCTGTATTCCTCTGCCGTCTCCTCTGAATGACTTCAGTGCACTGTGCTTGGCTCCTCAGCAATTTGATAGGGGCTGCCTCCTCCATCCCTCTCTGCCAACAGCTCTCTCTAGTGCACGCTGTCGGGATGCTGAACTTGCTCTGGGTGAAGCCATTCTGGAGACCACTGGAGCCTTTAAAGCCACTCGGGTATGACCAGAGCCTGTCCTGTCTGCAGCTGCTTCTGCTGTCACAAACCCTACTCGTCCATCTTGTGCTGAAACCCATTTACACGGGTGCAGCACTCCCTCTCTTATATGCTGAACGTGAGCAAGTTAAAGCTCACAAGTCAACGGAGTCTCTGCACTTTGGTCCAAATTTCACAAGCTACTAAAACTACAAAGGAGCGAGTACCTTCAGAACAGACTTAATGATTAATGCGTTAAGTGTGGAAAAGTTATTGGTATGAATAGGGTATATTTTCTAAATGTAAAGAAGAATTCATTTTTCTGTTAGAGATAACGTAAAATAGCCAGAAGGGTAACTTTTACCTTTACCACAGCCACAGAGAAGCATTGCTTTCCTTGAAGCTGCTCTCCTCTTTCTAAAGAGAAGTGCTACCCTCTAGTGGGGCTGGCTGAAAAAGGTTTTTCGTTTTTTTTTTTTTTGGAACAGTTTTTCTCCCTCAAGACAGGAATTGAAGCAGAGAGGCTGCCAAACTTAGGTGTACTTTTAAGCGTTTAGCATCGGCTGGAGGAAACAAAACAAGTCCTTTGAGAACTCAGTTTTGGGGCCAAGAAGTGCCCTGCTGATGCCTACCACAGCTCAAGGCAAATGCAGGAACAACGGCACGTTTCAAACAGAGGCTAGGAAACAACAACAAAAACCTCAGAGAGAACCCTACCAAAACCACCACCACTTCCACACACCTTAATCTACCATAACCTTGTCCTGGGGTATATAAGTCCCCCAAGGACATGATCAAACTTCCATCACCAACCTGCTATGCCCAAGCACAGTTAGCATGGCAATAGGCAGAGTTACCACAGCCGAGTGATGTCCCAGCACTTAACATGCTGGTGTTAAGTAGCCCACTTAGTAGCCACTAGGCAGCTAAGCACCACACTTGGAGGAGAGGAAACAGAAGCAGACTGCTCGCGTTTTCTCCCTAAACTGCCATTTTCTTCTCCACATTCACAGAAGAGAGCAAACAAGCCACCTTTGTGCAGAGCTGTCGACACCTACCATATTCTCCAAAGACCAGGTACGTGTACTTCTGATGCTGCACAATCCAGGAGACAACCTTCACACCAAGCCAGATCAGCAGCATCCCCAGCGTGGCATCAAGGATGAAATTAATAAGGTAGCTAAGAGCAGAGGAAAAGGCCACTTTGTAAAGCTTCAAAATTCAGGGTTTAGCTGTGTTCTTAAGTCTATAAAAAATTATTTTATTTCAATACAGGAATCCATCAAAAAAAACAACAACAAGATTTCAAGATCTCTACTTAGTAGTCTAAGCTTTCCCCTTTTCCATTTTATTGGATTTATCTATAGCCTTCCCAGCAATTTCTTAATTTAAGAGCCTGCTCAGCAGAGGAAGGAGGCAGCTCCGCCACCTCCCTGGCATTGCTCATTTATTCACACAGTATTAAACTCTTCTTGGGCCAGCCTTGCTTAAGAACCATCCCCACCCTACCTCATCAAAAAGGCTTCCCCATTCACAGTATCAGTTGTTCTTATTTGGATGAAAACCCGAGTTTCAGGGAAACAGAACTAAACATTTTTGGAATTTCATACAAAAAATTTGAGGCTTGCTGGACACCACAGCTGCTCTTCAAACTGTGCAACAGAAGATGCAAAAAGTCATTTTTACTGAGCAGCTGCAAGGGGTTCCTACGAGTAGGGATGCAGAGCAAGAGACAGAAGATTCTGGGGAGAGGCAACAAGTCCTGGCTCAACAGCAGGCATTGTGGAGTCTCTGAGAGCCTCTGGTTCAGGGCTGCTGCTACAGGTCCAGCAGTTGAACCCATCCCCACCAGGAGATTTGGGCCTGATGGGTTTCCTCTGCAGCTTTGGAGGTTTAAGCCTCACTGGAGAGAGTGCGAGAGGCAGGAGACCTGAAGGGACCTTCTGGAGATCGCAGGGTCCAAGCTCTAATCCAGGGCTTGGTATTTTAATAAACTCCAGAGAAAAATCTCTCACTCAAACTAATGTGTTCTGGCCAGTTCTCTGTTATTGGAATCTTTTGCTGCCAGATTAGGCCAGACTTCTACACTGTGAAGAAAAACACCAAGCACAGAGCTTCAGGAATGAATGCTTCCTTTTCCAGAACTCGATGTTGCCTTTGAATAAAGAGGCTGAAAATAACACTGTGCTTTTGATACCCCCTTTGAAAACACGGCATTCAGATTTTCTACATCCAAAGGCTCAGACTAGCTCATTACAGTTTCCAGCTGCTGAAATCAGAGTACTCCCAATACAAACAGGAGGCTCTGGTGGCTTATACTGGGCAGGACACACAGTGTATGAGCCTCAGAGCCCAGGCACAGGGCTTCAGAGTTTTAAGCTGCCAAGTTCAGGATTACAAGTCAGGCAGAGCAGGGAAGTGCCAAACACACATCAGGAAACGTTGAAGGGTACAGCATAAGCACAAAAGGGTTTATTTTAAAACAATGCCTGCTTAAAAGCAATCATGAATCATTTTAGATGTTACATTTAGTCCCAGCCAAACTTGTGGCTGTTTAATGAAGCATATCAAGGTACAGCACTAATATAAACAAAGGAAATGGGCCAGGCTTTAAGCAGCATTTTGAGGCTCAGAGGAGTTATGCAGAAGAAGATAAAGTTGATTCTGACACTAGAATTGTAGCTTCAAATTGGCTGTTCTGGAATAAAGGTAACAATTATACGTTAAATTCAAAGTCTGGTTTAGAAAGCCCCAAAACAGGACTACATGAGTGCAGGTGGTAGGTACAACTGAAGTCCCAAAGGAATATCCTTACATTGGATAAAGGCCTTTGACTACAGTTAGCAAAAGCATACTTAACACTGTCCTAAGACCAGCCAAATTGCAGAAAGTCCGGTATGCAAACGAACGTTTAACAGTTGCAATTGCATGGGGCACTGCTGCGTTGCTTACTGCAGCTTTTTGCCAGTATATTTCATGGTGCTTTCAATCAGCAGAAAAGTACCATCTTGCTGCTTCATCTCCATCAGACCAGGAGACTGCAAAGACCAGAAGATAACCCAGACCCTGAAAACCAGCTTAGCACAGTTTATCCCCACCTAGTCCTTTAAATGGTTCATTTTCCACTGTATATGGCATTTTCCAGCAGGTTTGCTCCCTCCTTTTCAAGATGTGGGATGTGAATGGAAGCACCTTGGGTACTTACAGAGAGCAGGGGTCCTCTTCAGTGAGATCAGACAGAAAAATATTGGCAAAGTGGATGAAGAGAGCACCTATGGCTTGCTTGGAGGTATCATAAAACCTGGAAGGAAGAAAAAAGACAGTAAGATCTGTCCCTCAGAGCAGCAGCCAACCAAGCAAAGGCCCTGCGTGGGTCTGTTTTCCTCCAAGAGACATTTAGGATGCCCAGGAAGGGAATTCCATTGAATTTCTAAATTATTTTATAGAGGAAAAACCAAAGTTAGGAGACTGACAGGCTTTTCATCACTAACATTGGCCAGTGGCTCCTTGCTGAGATTCCCCCTGTGCTGCCAAGCCAGCCGGCCGTACCCTGATCTCACCCATACGCCCAGCTCTCGGCAGCCTGTGAATCCTGCAGTGCCATCACGCTTCGTGCAGGTGTCCTACGCTGACAGTAACACCCTGCTACCTTCCACCAAAACACGGCCAAACACCTCATCTGACCTATGGTATCATCCCACTCAGCTCAGGCAAAGTGGTGACTTGAATTTAAGAACAAAACTTGACCCTGTCTGGGAGACAGCCCCTGCGCAGCTATGCCAGCGGATTGGAGAAGACCACAACCTCTTGGTTCAGTCACCTGCAGCAAAAATAACAAGCTTTCTTGGAGGAACCAGGGAGGGAATTTTACTTCTAGGGAGTACCCACTGCTTTAGGGAGGCTTCCTTGGGAAGCGGCAGCAGAGCTTTTTATTTAAAGTCTAAATACCACGTAAGACATTGCTGTGGTTTAACCCAGCAGGCAGCTAAGCACCACACAGCTGTTTGCTCACTCCCCCCTCAGTGGGATGGGGGAGAGAATTGGAAAAAAAAAAGGTAAAGCTCATGGGTTGAGATAAAGACAGTTTAATAGTACAGAAAAGGGAAAATATTATTATTAAAGGAATGTACAAAACAAGTGATGCACAATGCAATTGCTCACCACCTGCTGACCGATGCCCAGCCAGCCCCTGAGCAGCAGTAGCACCCCCAGCCAGCTCCCCCCAGCATTATTGCTCAGCATGGCACCATATGGTATGGGATGTCCCTCTGGCCGGTGTGGGTCAGCTGTCCTGGTCCTGTCCCCTCCCAGCTCCTTGTGCACCCCCAGCCTCCTGGCTGGCAGGGCAGGGTGAGAAACTGAAAAGTCCTTGGCTCTGTGTAACCACTGCTCTGCAGCAACTGAAAACATCGGTGTGTTATCAGCATTATTCTCATCCCAAATCCAAAACACAGCACCATACCAGCTACTAGGAAGAAAATCAACTCTATCCCAGCTGAAACCAGGACAATATCCACCCCTTATTCTATATCACCTACACTGTGCTCAGGTCCCACGCTTTCCAAAGCATCCCGGTTAATCACAGGGCCTAGAAGACTGCTAGCAGAAGAGGAAATAACATTATAGGTACATGGTCTTTTTAAGCTCCAAATTAAAAATCTCACCATATCCTCCAGGGACGCCTCTCTTCTTTTGGTTCCTTAAATCGTTTTACTGCAAAGAAAATTAGAGAGGTTATGTTAACCAGCAGAGCTAAACAGATACTTGCGTGCAGCCTGTGCCAACCTTCAATGCAAAAGCAGCCAAAAGAATATCTGGAGGACCCTCAGCATTTGCCAGCCTAAAAACTGAGCAAAGGGGGAGGACCTGACTCTAAACTAACGAGAAGCAATGCACCCATAGGTCAGAAGGAGGAACAGCAGAGATGTTTTGGAGGTAGGCATGTCCTCCTTGCTTCCTTCAGCAAGAAGATTTTCATACCATGGAAAGTGGCCTGAGGGAGCTAGGGAGGGTTCATCACTATCTACCAGCCCTGATAATCCTTCCATACAAATCGAAGTTATGGTAGTGACAGTCAAACAATATGGCCCAATAGTCCATCAAGCTTTTGAATCACCATAAATTATAAATAAAGTGCAATAAAGCCTCCCTGCGGCTAACAGGACAAGACAACAGGAAGCAGGACCTTCTGCACACCTCCAGCATAAAGGTGCCAGTGCCAAACCACAAAACCCTACGAGCTGGTACAGCTCTGAGCTCGTGCCAACTAGCTGGAGGCACTACTAAAACATTGTTTTATTGCACAACATTTTGTACATCCACTGGCTACGTCTGACAGATGCGGTTTCAGTACCACCAACCATGAGCCCTGAAGAGAGATTTGAATCCTTTAGATGAAGTCCCTCTGGCTATAGATGCATTTACTCCTTGCAGCCCTTCAGGTCTTTCCTTTTCTACAGGTATCCTCAAGTGCTGTCCATCACAGTCACTGCTCAGAGCTCTGTCCTGTTACTACCTGCAGATAACACTATGTGTTTTTTTTTGTTTTTTTTTGTTTTTTTTTTAAATCCAGTTTTGCTCGCTGTGGTCTGAGCATTGCAGAAATATCTCAAAAGGTCCCAGTTTGCTTGTCCCAGAGATCTGACGTTCTCCCTGGGTTCAGCCAGCTTTTACATGTCCAAACAGGAGCTGCTAATGGAAGAGTACCCAGTACTATACCATGTGCAGAAGTCATTTTTGACTGTTTTGCTGTCACTCCAGCTAGGATCCCATTTTAGATAAGTACTAGCTACCAGGCCAACTCTTCTCCCTTAAAACCTAAGGTATCAATGCTCTGGAAGAGGGCGACCTGGAAGATGTTTTTCCACTATGTTACCTTCCTCCCCTCCCCCCCAGTTAATAAAAGCACATTCAGTAGCATTATCTTGCTTTGCGGTAAGGCTGCTAACAGCTACACCTACAGCTACAGGCACCGCCAGCTTGAACAGGATTCAGAGTTAAAAAATAATAAGTTGTGACATTTTTTGGAGAGAAATGGGAAAAAAATAGTAATTTGGCACATCCTCTACTCCTGACCTAAGACAGAAGCAGAGCAGCTGCTTGGTGGTGCCACCTAGTGAAACCAAGAGTCTAAAAGCTACAGGACATGAATATGAATCAATGCGAAATCAAAAACAAATAACCCTCTTCGAGAAGCCATCCCAAGGGTATCTATTGTAAGCATTAATTACCAATCCTTCTACACCTCCCATATGTGCCAAATACTGGGCAGATCATTGTGATGAGTACTCTAAGAGAAAGCTGGCTGCAGAAGCCAAAACAGACCATCAGCTAATCTACTTTATCATCACTAGGTCTTCACTCTTGGAGCCCTGTAGTCTACTCTGTGACATTAGAAGTCAACCAAACACCAGAACAGACATGAACCATCCCACTGGTTGTAGTTATTCTTTCCTCATCCCCCCAGCTACACATAGGCAGCCACTGCCTTGAAGTTTACAACCAGCAAAGGGACTTTTTTTTTTGCTGCTGACAGCTTGTGGCACATGAGGATGTTTCCCATGGCAATTTGAGGATATGAAAACAGGGACCCAAAGTGCAACACTAAAAGCCAAGGCATCATAGCCACACACCTGTGTCCACTCTTCAGTGGGGAAAGGAGTGGAAGTATTATGAACATGAGTTTCCTTGCTCCCCATGGGATGAGAATCATAGAATACCCTGAGTGTGAAGGGACTCACAAGGATCATTGAGTCCAGGCTTCAGGCAGAACCACCCAAAAATCAGACCCTATGGCTGACAGCGTTGTCCAAACGCTTCTTGAACTCCGGCAGGCTCGGTGCCGTGACCACGGCCCTGGGGAGCCTGTGCCAGTGCCAGACCACCCTCTCGGTGAAGAACCTTTTCCTGACACCCACCCTGAACCTCCCCTGTCGCAGCTCCATGCCATTAAGTGAGAAGTGCACAACCAACTCCTCTGGTCCATTTTACATCACTAACACTGCTGGTAAAGCTAACACAATTTTAAACACAATTTGATATCCAACTCTGCGACTCTGGATTACGCTCCTCTGTGGTCTCATTAACTGAGATATCAATGAGTGGGTGAAGCTAACAGCCTGTGTCCAAGTAAAAACTGTCCTCTTAGAGCCAGGAAGGGATTTAATCCAGGCACACCGCAGTAGCTGGTGCTGTGGGCATCCCATAAAATGCCCACAGGGAATCTGAATGTCTCAGGTTATAACCTGAAATGTTTTCTCCCCCCGCACACAGGTTTGACAGCATAACTCATATGGGCTCCATAGAGCAGAAGGCAAACCCACCTCTCAAAGCAGAGTCAGCAGCAAGCTCTGTAAAGGCTGGGAAAAAAAATCCACATTAGCTAGATGCAGCTAATTTCCAAATAAACAGCTCTCTGCTATTCTGCATCTAAACGGTAATTAAATGATGCTTTTGGTGAATCTAGCTGTACTCAAGCACTCAGTTTGCCAGCTGGAGCCCAACCATCCACCCCAAGGAACAGCCTGGGCACCTCCTACCTGGTCCAGCCTAGAAAGGTGCAGAAAGTCCCCTGCTTGGAACCTTAGCGTTTCAGACGTACAACTTCGTACCTCTCTTCCTGGCAAGATGACAATGATACGTGTGAAAGACCATCCTCCCAGCTCCAGGACTTTGGTTAGGTACATCCACTAAAACACGAGGGCCACTTGCATTTCACCCATCCACAAGCAAAAGACGCATGGACTAACCAAGCTGAGTGGCCAGAAGTATTTAAACCAAACCTCACAAACTTGCTCAGCTCATGCGGTAAAGAGTGTACAGCCACAGAGAAGCTGTTGAAGGGGTCTGCAGGCCACCAAGCCAGCCAGCTGACCGCTGGTCCAACCACAAGAGCACCAGGGATGATTTTCACTGTTATCTTAATGAGAAGTGACACTTTATGTATCCACAGCCACTCAGGCTAGAAATACAGCAATTCAGTGTGATAAGATGACAAGTTAGAGGTAAGAAGTTAATGGTGTAGTGCCTTGTTGAACATGGCTTGTCATGCCTCATTAGATTTAAGAGAGTTATTCGAGACCGTGTAATTATCAGAGACAGTAAAACTGTTGCATTAAAGATAAAAGCTAGTATTATAGAGAAATAATTAACTGCTTAACAGGGCATTTACTGTGTGGAGCTGCAGCAGGCTGTCTCCAAATTAAACCAGAAAGCCAGCCAAGATCACTGGAGCTTAAACTGGCAGCGGAGTAGTTCAGAGGCTAGGACCCAAAGGTTAGGGGGGGATGTTAAACCCACATAAAAATGGCTCCAGGTCTCTGAAACCTCAAGTAGCTGATAAAGCCCTCTCTGAAGCAGCACAGCTTCTCTTGTGCTCTGGAGCAATAGACTGAGCAACAACTGCAAGGTGTCCCTCCTCTCTTCCGAGCCTTGCAGGCGGGCCAGCCAGGGCACACACAGACCCCTGGGTGGCTGCACGAGCTCAGCAGGATGGGTTTGGGGAAGGGCTAAAGTCTCCTTTGCTCTTCTCAAAGCTCATCTCCACTCGCTGGGGGCAACCCAGTTCTTCCATCAGCTACAGGCATGGGTTTGCTACCAGGGCTCAGACAAACCTTAACGGTGGACAATCCATTTTAAGAAGAGTTGTGCATGCTCATGCATGCAACTTGCAAACAAAAAGTATGTGATTTGAATTTTAGCACCTATAACCAATTAAAAATAGTTTAGTGCAGGCAGCTGCACAAGATGGGAGAGGACCCCCATCCAATTAGACTAACCTGGGTCTACCATAGAAGACAGACAGCTGGGGCACCTCTCCTGTGGAGACAGGCTGAGAGAGCTGGGGTTGTTCAGCCTGGAGAAGAGAAGGCTCCAGGGAGACCTTAGAGTGGCCTTCCTGTACCTAAAGGGGGCTGCAGGAAAGACGAGGAGGGAAAGATCAGGGAGTACAGTGACAGAACAAAGGGTAATAGCTTTAAACTAAAAGAGGGGAAATTTAGATTAGATATTCGGAAGTTCTTTACTATGAGGGTGGTGAGGCACTGAAAGAGGCTGCCCAGAGAAGCTGTGGATGCCCCATCCCTGGAAGTGCTCAAGGCCAGGCTGGATGGGGCTTTGGGCAGCCTCTTCTGGTGGGAGGTGTCCCTGCCCATGGCAAGGGGATGGAACTGGATGATCTTTAAGGTCCCTACCAACCCAAGCCATTCTGTGATCAGGAGCTTCTATTCCCAGCAGTGTTACCAGACACTGCATAGAGTATTTTAACTCTGCCTCCCTTCTCAGCTTTCTCCTTTTCTAAAGCAAGCTGGCTGGTGCAAGGAAGCAATGCTATGGNTAAAAGAGGGGAAATTTAGATTAGATATTCGGAAGTTCTTTACTATGAGGGTGGTGAGGCACTGAAAGAGGCTGCCCAGAGAAGCTGTGGATGCCCCATCCCTGGAAGTGCTCAAGGCCAGGCTGGATGGGGCTTTGGGCAGCCTCTTCTGGTGGGAGGTGTCCCTGCCCATGGCAAGGGGATGGAACTGGATGATCTTTAAGGTCCCTACCAACCCAAGCCATTCTGTGATCAGGAGCTTCTATTCCCAGCAGTGTTACCAGACACTGCATAGAGTATTTTAACTCTGCCTCCCTTCTCAGCTTTCTCCTTTTCTAAAGCAAGCTGGCTGGTGCAAGGAAGCAATGCTATGGCACATCTTTATGGTGATAATCCTCCCGAACCGCCAGATAGATACCTGCAAGGCTAATTAGGGCAGCAGGACTACACCACAGGCTACAGCTTGCTGGCATGCATTTGCTCTCCATGGACCCATGTGCTAGTTACTTCTTTAGGAATCTTTGCAAGCATGCTATGTGCACAGAGTAAGGACTCCTGAACTCTTAGCACTTCTCCACATCACTAAGTGGGAAACCAGTCCAAGTATGGTTCCAATATGAAACAAGTACAATTCACATAAACCTGCAGAAAGATTCTGGGGGTAAATCTAAGGGAAAGAAGACACCAGTGAAAGTACAAGCAAGCTAAGACAAATTCTGAGGTCTAAAAAGAAGCAATGAACCTCAAAGCTGAATACAGGTTGGAAATAATTGCTGCAGGGTTTAATTCAAGTGGAAGCTTGAGAAACCCATTTCCACCAGCAGTGTAAAGTCCAGATGTTCACAGCATGTTTAAGGTGAGTCCCAGCTAATGGCAATGGCCTATTAAGCTGTCCCTTTCATCACAGATGGAAACTATTTGTGCTCTGAAAAGAAGCATATCTGGGGAGCTGGGCATACTTCTGCTGCAGACTCCACAGGTTGATAGGAGACGCTGGGTGAAATAAAGCTGAACTCCCCATGCTCACAGCTGAGGGTCCTTGCAACAGAGCAGGGTGCTACACCAAGCACCATGGGGGGAAAAAAAGCTGCTAAGTGGAAGAAGATGGAGATTGCTTGTCCAGGTTCTTGCTGCAGGACCTAACGCTGCGCTGAACCTATTTCAATCTCATCCTGAATTATTCCAATTAAATTTCCATTAATAATAAAGTGGGTGGATGTCAGCCATAAAATAGTTCACACTGTAGAAATGCATTTCCTTCAGAAAGGCTTCAAAGACAGTCTTCAAGAACNGGAAGAAGATGGAGATTGCTTGTCCAGGTTCTTGCTGCAGGACCTAACGCTGCGCTGAACCTATTTCAATCTCATCCTGAATTATTCCAATTAAATTTCCATTAATAATAAAGTGGGTGGATGTCAGCCATAAAATAGTTCACACTGTAGAAATGCATTTCCTTCAGAAAGGCTTCAAAGACAGTCTTCAAGAACAAGAGGAAGCCCCACAAAGTCCCAACTCACTTTGAAGCATACAGGCTGCTCCAAGGTACGAGCTGTGCTGCATCATGGAGGTAAGGCACTGTGTGACCATTTAGACTTGCCATGTGGTCAAAAAACATCTCAGGAAAAGGCTGGGCAGGTAGGAAAAAGCTGCTCCTAGAAGAGTCAGAAGAAGAGGGCCAAGGTCTGTTCCATTAAACAGATTAAATCACCACTGAGGTGACAGCTTGCCTTCTTGAATTGGTGTCCTCGTAGGTTACCACTCTCCCCCTACTTGGCTCCAGTTACAACAGACAAAAAGCCATGAAGTTAAGCAAAAGGGAAGAAAGATAAGTGACAATTTGAGAGAAAGATCCTGCCCATGGCTGAGAAAGGGCAGGAAACAAAATACTGCCAGACCCTTCCTCTCCAGTCAAGGACAATAAAGACCATAGAGACTTGAAATTCCCTGAGGACCACCAGGCTAGGATGAAGTTGAACATCTGAACAGGGACCTGTCAAATGTAAAGTCCATTTGGGTGACGAGTATTTCATTATAGATCTGTAAAGACTCAGAAAATAAGGTAAGAGCTCAGTTAGAACCATCCCTATTTTTTTATTTTTTGCAGAGCAATAGAAGGTGAACATTTATAGTGGTGTTTTCTTGATGCAGTGCAAAGGGAACAGCTTTGCCTGCCCTAGACACACATAACTCCTTGAAATTATATGACACTGCAGCAGTGCTGCCGTACAGCCTACCTTTGTTTTAATTCCCCAATTATAACCAATTAAGACAAGCACTGCGCCAATGACCCGATTCTCTTGCGCTGTTCCTCACCCGGTGGACAGGAGCACTTCCACATGCAGCGTCCTCCCTGCATCCCCCCCATCAGCCTCGCATTGCATTCAGACAGCTCTGCTGCAGATGTGTGCCTGTTACCCACCTCAGAAATAAACCCCCCTCATTTAGGCTGAATTAGCTACAGCAGCAGCTAGCTGCTGATCAGCAAAACAGCCTCCTAAGTGAGGTCTCTACAAGATCAAAGTGGGAAACTTGTTTCCCAAGGAGAAGCTTAGGTGTGCTTGACTGATGGTCAGATCATCTCCTTGGTAAGTCTTCCTGCAATCAACCAAAGGATTCAAGAGGGGAGCCAACATCTCCCTTCTAAACCTCAGACAAATCTTCCAGGATTTGACTTACTGGCGACCCAAGCCTGACCCCACTGAGCTCAGCAATGGGCCCCAGAGGATGAACACTGAAAGTGAACATGATATTAGAAGCACTCAGAGAAAGCACCATAGAGCACACATATTGTGAATAGTCCACCAGAAACCAGGCTGCAATACCCAGAACCAGTTACGTTGTCACCTGCGTTTAAGGGAGGGGCTAGCTAAATCCCCTAGCATAAAGCCAGGAAGCCCATCTCCAAGACAGCATCACACGACCTTATTTCTGGCCTTTGCAGAGGAGGAGTCAGAGCTACTGTACCAGGGAGGAAACAGAAGCTCTCCCTCTGCCCAACCTCCGCTCTACTTATAGGCAGTATGGTCTCCAATAACACATTTCAACCTATTTTGAAGGACACACCCTTTCCCAGGCTTTTTCCAAGCCCCAGACAGGAAAAAGCCAACATGCAGGATACAGAGACCAAAGCCCTGGGGTCTGCACTATTCTTAGCCTGAGCTTGCAGCTACTCAGACAGCTTGACCCGAGACACAATGGGAGGAAGAAGCAGCCACTGTTTGCAGATAGCAGCCAACATGCTGTTGGCAAGATAAGTGTGTGCCTGAGCTGGAAAAGCTCAAAATGCATACCCACCATCACTTCACACAGCAGAGCTTAGCAGCAAAGGTCTTCTGTCAGCGGTTTAAGGAGGCAGATGCTATTGACATACATTCTCTAGTTTGCAGTATATGTATTTTGTCATTCCTTCCCAAACATCCTCGTACCAAGGCTTCAACAATGTACACACCTGTAACAAACCCAGCTACTCAAGGAAGGAGTAGGAATGGAGGATATGCTCTGGATTATCTCTGGGTCTGCAAGACATGAGGCAACTGGGAAAAAAAAAAAGATGGTACTAGCTCCTGCTGAATGTATCTGGCTATGGCTGGGCTACTCTACATCATCTTTTGGAGAAAAAGTTTCTTCTGGCATAGAATGCTCTGAATCGCAAGTGGAACATGCATTGGGAGTAGGTTTAGGCACTCAGAAAGCCCTTCTGAAGCAATGCAAACCCTTCAAACCCTGCACAGTACCATGTACCGGAGCTCCCAGGCTGATGCAGGTGGACCATAAGGAAAGGAATCATTCTGCTTTTTCCAAAACAAAGAGACTTGGGCATCTTTATTCCCTGAGATCTTATCTAACAGCTACTCCTCTTCCCTTTCTTGTGCACTTGATGATGTTGTTCAGCCCATCTATTCTCATTCCCCATCCCAATCCAGTCATCCACAAATCCAGCGCAGGAGAAGCTCTGGAACCCACAGAGCAGCAGCACCTCCCCATCATCCCCCTTGCAGAGACATACCGAGATCCTCAGCTGGAGCATCCATCTGGAGACATTAACTGCACAGGTGAAGGCCATGCAGTACTTCAGGATGGGTCTCTGTTTCTTCTACCTCGTGCAACAGGTGCATCCCTGTGTCCTGTTTCTGCACAGATTTTTATGGCTGCTGTTACAGCCTTCAAGTGCCAAGTGGTCATAAACCACAGCTTAGAGATGAAACCATTAGTCATACTATACACATTGATAACAGGGTCTATTACTTGAAGACGCAGTAAATCTTACAGGAGACCTGGACTGGGGCTGCACTCTAGCTCAAAAGCAGCATTTTATTTAACTCTGTCCTGGGGGACGCGGCAGTGACTCTGTGAAGACAAACCATCATCAGATTCCAGGTCAGTCCCTCAAAAAAAAAAAAAAAATTTAACCAGGGGAATGCTTCATATCTTAAGATTAATATTTGTGATCATTAAGAGAACACCTAAAGAATGAAGTGACACAACTGGGCTGTTTTTTAACTTGAAGTTTGTCTGCCACAGTTGTCCTGAATGTTGAGGAAGAAAACATCTGGAAAATTAACAGACTCCTCCCTAAAGCTTTACTCGCTCCATCCTTCCAATGACGTGCTTCCCTGTAAAGCATCTTGCGCAGAGTTAAGAGTCACCTATAACATCAATCTTTCACCACATTGCAGAACCGATCCAGCAAGGCGTAAGGTGCTTTGCAGCCCTTGGGTTACAGATAACTTCTCAGGCAGCTCTACTTTGCCAGCTCGTTTCTCAGCCCACCCAACCCCTTTGTTCCTTTAGAAACTAGGAACCTCACAATCTCCATTCAGCACACAGGTTTCACTGCTTGGCTTAGCTGTTCAGAATGCGACTTCCACAAAGAGGTCAACATAATCAACCCAAATTCAAAAGCTTTGTAGAAAGCTGCATTCGGCTTAACGAAGCACATCAAGCGCCACGCGGACCTTCCAGCTCACAAAGCGCAACACGTGTTTTCAAGCTCAAACAGTTTTCAGAGGTACTGAAGCAGAAGAAAAATGTCTCAAGAGTCCTGCCACATGCAGCTTTTTGCTTAACCTACAAACCTACATGCAAATCAACACTTGAGTCAGCAAAGCCCCGTGCTTCACACCTTCTGAGACAGTTAACCTTTGTGGTTTTGTTCTCCCCTAGAGGGAGAACCATCTGCAGTGAAGTTCCCATGTAAGTATAAATAACCAAACACAGCTATGCATTTATGTCAGAGGAAGCAAGTCAGTGGAGCCTGTCTTAGGCATGGTAAGCCCGTAGTGCTCTCATTTCCTGGGCAAATTTATTTCAAAACAGAATGCAAGTCTGCATAGATTCAGTGATCTATCGTTCAGTTCTTCTCTTTCCCGACATACACTCCCACTTCCACCCGCTCTTGTGAGAGACTCTCAGCACAAAAGCTGGAACACCACTTAGGAAGCGTGCAAGATAGTTCTGAAGCACAGAAACAGTGCGGCAATCCCAAGCACGTACGGCAACAAACCTGAAATTTGCACTGGGGCAGGATTTATTTAAGTACTGCTGCTTCCACCAATCCCTCGGTATATGGCTGTTCAGACACTTCCATGTACTGGGAGATGCTTCCCATTTTCCACTAACCACACTGCTCATCATCCTGGAGAAAAATGCACTGGAAGGGCTGCTGGTAAAAATCAGGGAAACAGATGATAGATCAAGAGAGCACTTGTGGTGGGAAATTCCTTGTAAAGACCATAAGTGAGAGCCATTGCTTGTTTTAGTCTGGCAAACTGCTATTCCATGGACCTGCCTCAGGACAAGCTGCTTGGACCAGCACCGTAAAACATCACCCTAGCTGCTAACAGCACACCTCCATCACTGAGCCCTGTCTGGGGGGTCAGCGCCAGGGTCTGAAGGCAAGGTCTTGAGAAACTCAAGGCAAGGAGCACCCAGCAGCTATGTGCAAGAGGAGCTAAAGGGACTCTGCTGTCACATTAGGCAGGATCAAGCCGTTTACAAAAGTCAAGCAGAAAATCAGGCTTCTCTGCTTGCAGAGGGCTACAGAGCTCAGCCCAGTACAGCTCTCCCTGCCTGGCAGGACCAGCTCTCTCCATGAGCTCAGCCTGTTTGGACACCTGCAGCACAAGTGCCACTAAACCTCATTCAGGAGCTCGGAGGGCTGCCTAGACAGCTTCAGGAAGAGAGGAAATTGGAAGAGAAATAGTTGTTCTTAGATGTCCTTCACACTGTTTGTGGGGGGGTACAAACAAATATACTAGCTCCAAGGAAAGCTTTTTCTGTTCCCAGTGGGGAAAAAAATCCTTTAACTCCCCAAATCTGTTTCTCTTGTACCCCCATTAATCTATGAAGACAGCTATGGCTAAGGTTTCTGTGCAAGATCTCCACCCATTTCAAAGGGTTTTGTTGTCCAAGTGACAAATTCAGGCAACTTTTGCTAGTTTACAGCCCCTTCCTTTAAAGAAAAAACAGTTTTTGAACTTTTTTTAGTAGCAGCAACTGCAGGGACTCAACACCCAAATGACACCCAGCACCTGCAACTGAGACAAGCACCAGGCTTCTCCACTCAGTGAGTGCTGACCAAGGCAGAGCATTAAGAACTACTTTAGACGGGATTGCTCAACCATCCACGCTCCTCCACATCATGACCTCCCTAAGGGCAAGTTCTTGCACAGGAAACTGGATTGCCACACACACACAGCTGCAAGGCTTTGCTGCCTCTTCTTGCAAGCATTCACATCTTAATTCTTGTAGCAAGAGTCCTTCCAGCCCAAGTGCCTCCAAAACCACGGCAGGCAGGTGGGAAGGATTACAACCCATTTTGCTTTGATTACCAAATGGGGGCTGAGTTGCACCCAGAGCCTTTGCTCTAAATTGAGTTTTTTATAGCCTTTGCAACAGGCTAAATTGGCCTCAAGAAACCTAGCAAGCTGTTCTAATAACACTTCACACTATAGGTGACAGATCCATGTACTTACATATTCTCTTCCAGGCTTGCGTGCAATCTGTGCTTCACACAGTCTAGGCATGCATGACTGTCTGAATTGATGCTGTGTCAAGTGCAAGACTGACTCCCAGCTCCGTGTGCAGTTGGGCTCTCCTACCAGGCTGGCAGGAGATAACCTCTCCACAGCCTCAAGAGACAGAAATTCAAGGTCACAGACTCCAATAACAACATATAAACTTATCCATCCTGCTGTAGACCATCCATATGGCCCTACATATTCTGAATGTATACTCTGGTGAGCACGTTCCATAGACAAGCATCTGCAAAACCTTGCTTAAAACCACATTATTGGTAGAAACGTCTAGATGAAGTCAGATTAAGTCCTCTGAACGGTAGCTGCACAGCTCAGAAGCCTTATTCATTCAAATTCGAGTGCTCCTATAGCAAAGGAGAAGTCACACTTTGAAGTAGAAGGAACGCAAAAGGCACTGGCTTGGGTTCAGATAGGAATCCAATTTCCACTCCTTGACCTGTAAGCCCAAGCAAGCTCGCCCACAACACTCCGTTAAAGCAGAAATCACAGATGTACAAGCCACAGAAATGCACATCCAGAAAGGTCACAGCACCGACGGAAGAAGCATCGAAGGGCCAACATGGGCTCCAGTGGCAGCATTGTCCCAAGACCTAGAAGAAGCAGTCATCCAGCTGGGCCTGCCCACCTTGGTGCTGGGCTGGACGGAGTGAGGATGCAATCAAGATTCCCAGAACACTTGACTCTGGACGCACACCACCACCAGCCAGGTTCTGGAGCCTTCTCTTCCCCAGGAGGCTGCCAACTGAATGGGTCACATGAATACCCCAAAAGCTGCCTCAAAGCGAGCTATTTCCTAACACAAGGTCTTTGGTAAGCGCACCACAACGGGAGTGGGCTAGGAGGCTGCATGCAGACAGCCCCAACAGCAGACCCGAGAAAGCCTCCAGCTGGGAGCGTGCAAACGGGGCACCGATGACAAACAGCCGGGGTGAATTAGGGACAGCCAGCCCAGCTGCAGCGAGGGGAGCTGCTGCAGTCAGGAGCCCAGGGCTGGCAATGCATCTGCTTTCGGGGTCCCGGCCAGCTGCTTTAGTCATTGAGCAGATTCAAAGTGAATCCACTTAGGAAAAGCTTTTGCTTTCTCCTAATTAACCAACAGGATGCTAACGTTCAAGGACATATTAGCCCTTGCACAGGAGGGAGAACAATACAGCCCAGGGTTGACGATTTGCTATCAAGTCTTTCATCCACAAGAGCATTTTGATACAGTTAATTGGTGTCCTTCATTTTACAGGACATCCCATGGGATTAGGGGCCAATTAACACATAGGCACACATCACAGGAATGGGAACAGAAACACCAAATTAGGCTGTTCTCACTGTCAATATCTGGTGAAACACAGGCAGTGAAGTGTTGAAATTTGGCTACTCCTGCTGGAAAAAAGCTATCAGCTACCGCAGGAAGAACCTGTTGCAGCTTTCACTGGCAGCCTGGCATTAACAGCAGCGTGCCTTTGAAAGTGATTTCCAGACAGCAGAGGAGGATGAGTGTGCTTCGAAACGTGCAGCGAGTTAACCAAACTTGAAGTTTTAGTTCACTGTCACCACAGGTTTCTAAGCAAAGAAAACAGATCGAGTTCTGGCACGTTACTCAGCTTGTGTTAAATCACTTAACCCCACAGAGAAGCAGCTCACACGGTGCTGCGAGCACAAGGCAGCTGCAGAACAGGGCACCAGCGAGCTCTCCCAGCTCCTGCACTTCCAGCTCCCCCGCCTCCCCGCACCGCTGCCTGCTCTCCTTACCCCTCCCTGGAAGCAGGGAAACGTTCTCTCCGTAGCCTCCTTCCCTAGCCCTAAAACTTCACAGTTTAAGCAAAGTTAAACAAAACAACATCACAATCCCATCAAGGGAACTATTACTCCGACCAAGCAGCGTTGTACCCGACACCACCCTATTTTTATTACGGTTTTCCCAGCAAACCACCGGCTTACACAGTTCACTAAAATTTTCTAAGCGACTGAGCCCGTAGAAGCAGAGCCAACCTTTACAGACCAGAGCTGAGGCCCCGCGGTGCTTCATTACCATCAGATCACGGCTCGGAACAACAATTTTAAGAGCATCCAGCACCTCAACAGCCGGTCTACAAACCAGCCGCAAACCACCGCGCTCCCCTCGCACCCCAACCTCGCGGCTCTTTAGAAAATCCACCCGAAGCACCGAGCAGCGCCGGCAAAAAGGGGCCGCAGGGCGAAACGACCCCTCCCGCCCCGGCAGCCCAGCCCGGAGCGGGGGTGCGGGGTACTCACGCATCAGGGTGCTGAAGGCGCAGAGGGCCAGCAGCGCTTGCAGCAGGACGCCGAAGCGCCCCAGCAGCGCACCGCTGCCGCAGCCGTGAGCCGGGCGGGGGGCGGCCATGGCCGGGGGGAGCGGAGCGGAGCGAGGCGCTGCGGGAGGGGAACGGAG